>JAJEJO010004561.1:110917-178412 GCA_020662805.1 Glaucomys volans | reverse complement strand
TCAAATCTGAAGGTAAGTTTTGCTGGGTATAAGATTCTTGGTTGGCATCCATTTTCTTTCAGTGCTTGGAATATGCTCTTCCAGGCCCTTCTTGCTTTTAGGGTCTGGGCTGAGAAATTTGCTGATATTCATATTGGTTTCCCCCTATATGTAATCTGATGTTTTTCTCTTGCAGCCTTTAAAATTCTATCTTTGTTTTGTATGTTAGGTATTTTCAGTATAATATGCCTGGATGTGGAACTGTTGTGATTTTGTGCATTTGTTGTCCTATAAGCCTTGATTTTCCATTTCATTCATCCGATTTGGGAAATTTTCTGATATTGTTTCATTGAACAGATTATTCATTCTTTTGGTTTGTATTTCTGTGCCTTCCTCAATCCCAATAACTCTTAAATTTGGTCTTTTCATGATGTCCCATAATTCTTGGAGGATCTGTCCATGCTTCCTTACCATCTTCTCTGTTTGGTTGAGTTTGTTGTCAAGATTGAATAATTGAATATTTTATCTTCATTGTCTGAGGTTCTGTCTTCCAAGTGATCTAGCCTGTTAGTTAAGCTTTTTATTGAGTTTTTAATATGGTTTATTTTGTCCTTCATTTCAAGGATTTCTGTTTGTTTATTTTTTTCAGAATCTCTCTTTATTGAAATGATCTTTTGCTTCCTGCAGTTGCTCTTTTAGCATTGCCTGCATTTGCTCTCTTGACTCCTCATTCGCTTCTCGGATCATTTTAATTGTGTACAACTCCCTTTCTGATAATGCTTCTGCCATGTTGTCATTGTGTTCTTTTGGTATAGTATCTGGTTTTGTTTGGGACATTTTCTTCCCATGTTTTCTCTTGTTGCTAGTGTATCTTCCCCTCTAGTAGTGCGAATCCTAGGTATTGCAGTTACCCCTTAAAGACTTATAGGGTTCCTGCCAATTTCCAATACCTCCCCTTGAAGTGAGAGTTCAATATTAGCACACCATATAAACAATATGTGTTCTTAATCTAAATAGTCCCTATAAAGATATTAACAGTGTTGCCTTAACTAACAGAGATGAGTTCAAATTATTATCTACAGCATAACCAATAAGTTTGCAATAAGGACTGTAATTTCTAATGTTGGACAGGGAGGATGAGGAGGCGTAGAGGACATAACACTAATGAGATAAGAAGTGAGTCTATAGATATACTATGTCATAGGAATAGTGGAGGTGGAATTAAAAGAAATAGGTTGTTAGTGTGAGAAAAAAGAGACTCTCCAAGGAAACAGATATATAGAGGAAGACAGAGTGAGAAGAATATTAATAAAAGAAAACGGTAGGAAGATAGTGGGTATATTAGGAAAAATCGTAATAATACAGCTAATTTAAAAACATTCTGTGATTAAAAATATACTGTACAGTTCAAATCTCCTATTTTTCAATGGCCTGATGTTTGAGAGGTGCTTGACCAAGTGGTGTCCCAAGAAGGGTGCTGTCCCACTACCTCCATGTTGAGAATAATCGATGCTTCTGGGCAGAGGCGACCTGGTGTTGATAGACGATCAGTCGCAGCACGGGCATAGCCTCCGGGCCAGGTGTGGGCCTGGGCACTAGTCCGAGTTGGGGGAGGGGGCGCAGACCTCTGCTCAATGCTGGAGACACTGGGCTTGATAGCCGAGACAGGCCTGAGCTCAGCACTGGGGACTCGGGTGGTGGCAGGTCGGTGCTCTCTCCCAGAGACACTGTACAATTGGAAGGATGGATTATATGGAGGAAAATGAGGGGTGGAAAAGGGGCAGGGAAAGGAAAGATAATAGAATGATACAAACATTACTCTATGTACATGTATGATTACACAAATGGTATGACTCTACTTTGTGTACAACTAGAGAAATGAAAGTTGTACCCCGTTTGTGTAAAATGAATCAAAATTTTGAAAACATTACCATACATATTATTTTGTTTAATTTTTTGGAAAAACTTTAAACATGTTCTCCACAGAATCATGTATAAAAAATTTCTTGGTCTTTTCACAGTTTAACCTATATCTTCATGTCTAGCATTATTTTCATCTTGGAATTCTTCATTACAACTAAAAATATTTCTGGCTATCTTGTGTGCTGTATTCCTTTCTCTTCACATCAGAATCCTAAACATGTAGTTGTTACCCCTTCTAAGATATTTCAATCAATCTGTATTCAATGTAATCTTTGACTTTTTTTTGTGTGTGTGATGCTGGGAATTGATCCCAGGACCTTGTGCATGCTGGGCAAGTGCTATACTCCAAGAGCATCTTCCTTAAATAGAGTAGGTGCTCAGTGAATGTTTTTGGATTAATTATTAGGAGGTTTGGGTAGTCTTGCTGATTTATTACATTAAACTTTAGAAGATTTTTGTTTTAGAAGTTAATTAATATAATTTGAGATGAGTTGCTATTCTTCATCCCTGCCATTTAAATAATTAACCAGTTGTCCTCCCTAAGACATACAATCCTAAGAGTCACTAATACTTCATTTTGAGAAATTTCCATGATTTAAGAATTCTTAAATTTGTACTTAACTAAAGGAAGTTCCACAAAGTCTAGTTTGCTGTTATTTGTTCCAGTAAATGCTCAATATTTTTAAATAAAGGAACCTATAAGATGGGTATTATATTATTTTATTATCAGTTTAAAATGAGGTTTCTGGTGCAGAGTAAAGCTAAATAGCTTGTCTGGGTCATGCCAACTAGCATCTGAAATAGTTGATACCTTAACGTATGTGTCTTCAAGTCCTGACCCATGTTCCTGACCCTGTTAACAGTTATCAAAGTTATAATTTTAAATGAGGTCTCATTTCACATTTAATTTTATCATTATTTTTTGGCATATCAAAGTAATACCTGAACTCCTAAATAGTGTGATGAATTAATGTTTTTTTCTCTAATGGTTTGTACATTTTTATTGCTGATTAGTATTTCATTGTTAACAATTTTAATGTTACTGTTGATGTGTGTTGTATCCAGTAAGAAGGGGTTTGGCAACCTGTCTCAGGTTTCTACTATTTTATAGAAAATCATTTGACTAAATTTATTTGGCAGCAGACTTCCAAAATATAAAACCAGTTGCCAAAAGCTTTTATGTAACTTTCCTTATAGTACCTGTTCCTAAAAGTAATTTAAAAAAATCTTCCAATGGTCAGTCAGTGCTTTTAGTTTATTTTCAGTTTTTAAAATGTTTCTTACTAAGAACACACTTGCCAGATTTCACTTAATCGCATTTTTATGGTTCAGTCATTAACCTGCTGAAAAAGAGTAGCTTAAATGGAAACATTGACATAAGTCTCATTAAACTGGCTCCAATGTATTGCCATCATAAAGTATCCATCTTCTGTGTGTGTGTTTTCATAGGACACTATTGAAAAGGTCATGGAAAATCAGGGTTGCAATGGAGAATTTGATTCTGTGTATAAATTTTTAAACACTCCAACACAGTGTGTGTTTACACATCAAGAAGCTTATCATAAACTTTATGATATTTAAAATATTTTACAACTGGCCATATATTATTTCTGCTCCCCATTTTCAAGTTTTTCTCATTTCTTTGACAAAATATTTGTCACGTGTCCCTCTTTGGGCTGGTAATAGGCTACTTACAATCATTTTCAATAAGAAAAATTACCAAATTTAGGATACTGAAGTGGTCAGTCTGTCACAATTTCCCTCATAAATTATTTTTGACATTTAATCTGTAAAGTATGCCATGGTGTGATGGTGTCAAATAGTAGAAACTCTTGAGTCTGTGTTAATCATTTGAAAGATGCTTTATCATCATCATTGTCATCACCACCATAATTGTAGGCTTCACAGGTTTGGGCAGAGAAACTTGTCTATTTAGTTTTTGTAAAGAAAGCAAAGTGTGGGGAATGGAAACATTTGTGATAGGGGAGTACTGGAGTATGCATTATCCTGGGAAGTCATTTCTTTTCATACAAATGTGATATATATTTAGGTGTATGGAAAGCAGTGGAAGTAGACGAATGTACTGATTTATTTGAAACTCTATAAGAATTGCCTTATCATTTGGATCATCCTAAATATTACTATTTGAAATTTGAGAAGAAATGAGTGCTTTCCTTTAGATCTCAAGCATCTACTAGACTTTAGGTGGTTTGTAGGTAATGGTGTGTGTAAATTTAACTCTGCACAGGTTAATGTTTCTATACCTATAAAATGGAGATAACAATAGTGTCTAACAGATAAGTTGTTAAGAGGCAAAATGGGGTTATTGCATATAGTAAGTATTCAATAAACATCATTACTATTATTATTGAATAAATGAGTAGATTTATTTTAAGTTGTTTTAGGGCAGAATGACAGAGCAGAGTTTGACAGGCTTGGTTCCTCCTCCTGGTTTCATATTCAATGGTTGCTGAGCTAAGCTGGTGTCCTCTCTGAGGACTGGTTTTCTTAGGAGTACAATGGAATAGTTACATATTTTTCAGGCTTTTGGAAAGAATGAGATTATATATGTAAATCACCAATAATAGGTGCGCAATGAATGAGAGTCATTATAGTCACTTACAGCAAGCATAGTAATAATTTGAGTGCCCAAGGCCCCTATATCTTTACAAAATAACATTACTTTATTCAACAACATAAAGAAAAAAGTCAGTGTTCTCAGAGTCAGGTAGTTGAACATTACCTCTCAGCCAAAAGAAATATATTACAGTGTAAGTGGTTGTAAATGCTCTGTTCTATTTATACATGATGAAGGTGTTGTGGACTGTGGAGCCATGTTTTAAATATCATGTGTGAGGGCTTTCTTGTTTCTTACCTTGTAAAATGTCCTCATTTTAAATGTCTCTAAGTGTATGTAAACATGTATAAAATAGCCCCAAACTCTCATAATAAAATAAGAAAGATCTTCTAGACCAGGTCGTTTTCTTTTACATAGTTTTATTATAATCTTCCTATCAGGATTTCATGTTTGATCTTAAAATCACAGAATTTTATAGTTGGAAGGGGCTAGTCTAACACCCTAAATTTATACATGAGGAAACTGTGACCTGACAGGTTTAAGTGATTTGCCCAAGGCCATATAATTAGTTAGTGGAAGAACCCTGGTCTTTTGTCTCCACGCCCAGAACATTTAGGGAAAAGAAATAAAAACTGGATCCAGGCAAAATTGAAGAATTTTTAGCATAGGGAGAGGTGGCATTTGGGTACTGCAAAGTGACCTTAGCATACATATGAAAGGAAAAATTAGTGGGACTGGTGCTTAGGACCTTTACCTAGTAGCAGAGGCTGGCCCTTGTGAAATTACCTGGATGGAGTCGTACACAACTTATAACGATAAGTTTGAATTACAGTTATCCAGGATGTTAGGTTGTTCTCAGGTATGTTGGGATAACAGGTTTCCAGGATGTCAGGTTGACCCATAAAGTCAAGCAGCAGGTACGTTTCCAAAGAGTAGGGTATTACTTTTCAGTCAGAAAAGTAATAGAACCTTAGCTCTAGGGAGGTTCTGCAAACAAATCCTTAAGGATGTTGCTTATCTTTCAGGATGCCTGTTTCCTGAATATAGTAAATTTATAGTAATACATATAGTTGATGGTTGTACTGATCATCAAACAAGGTAATCAGATGAATTTAGCATTGTATCTAGCACACAGAGTAACCACTTAATAAACAATAGCTATCAGGGTAATTCCAGATGGTCGGTCTTTTCGCAGTAAAAGGAAAGATGGAGATATTAATGGTTCAGATTTTTTTAAAGTGATCACTGAAAGATGCAATATGGGAACGGAGTATACAACGTCTATACTAGTAAAGGGGAAAATGTGATTGACTTTGAAGTCAGAGAGAGCTGAGTTTGAATCTCAGTTCTACCACTTAGCAGTGTGACACTAGCTAGACAAGCCACAGGCCTCATGTAAAATAAACTAGTAATCATACTATAGATGTGTAGATTATTCCAAGGGCATCATTATTGTCATCACTTGCTATTCATCAAATACATATAAATATCCTAGGGAGACATTTAGTGTTCCCTATAGTTTAATAAACCCAGTTAGTCTTTTCAACCTCACAATTCTTTTCATACATATTTGATATATGTTTTAGGTGTGTAGATGTATATGTTTCCATTAAAACTGAAAATGTGCCATTCTTGGAAGAAAAACAACTTTCTTAGTTTCATAGCTTCCATTTATACTTTTGGTCCCCCTGTTTGTTACCAGTGGGTTCCATTCTGGAATCTTTCCGAAAGATGGCTAATTTAATTTTTTGATCATTTAATTTATGTATTTTATTAAAGCTTTATAGTTATATAAAGTAGTTGGGTTCATCCTGACAAATTCATACATACATGTAAATAGATTTCAGTTCATGATCTCCCCTCTTTTCCCTCTCCCCTTTCCCTCCCATTGTCCCTTCCCTCTCCCATTCTCCTTCCTCTACTCTATTTCACTTCCTTTTGCTTGTCTATTAATTTACATTTGATTGGTTCCTTACATTTTTTTCCTTTCTATTCCCCTTTCCTTTATTTTACTCTAGCTTCCCCATATGAGAGAAAATACTCAACCTTCAAGTTTCTGAGTTTGACTTTTTTCACTTAGCATAATATTCTCCATTTCCATCCATTTGCTGGCAAATGCCATAATTTCATTCTTTCTTTTATGGTTGAGTAGAACTCCATTGTATATACCTACCACAATTTCTTAATCCATTCATTTATTGACAGGCATGTGGATTGACTCCATAATTTAGATATTGTCAATTATGATGTTTTAAACATTGATGTGGTTGTGTCACTATAGTATGCCAATTTAAAATCTTTTGGAAAAATATCCAAGGAGTGGGATAGCTGGGTGGGTCATATGGTGTTGCCTTCCCTAGATTTTTGAGGAATCTTCATATTGCTTTCTAGAGTGTTTGTGCTAGTCTGCAGTCCCACCAACAATGTACAAGTGTACCTTTTCCCCCACATCCTCACCAGCATTTATTGTTGTTCATATTTTTGATCCTTGCCATTCTGATTAGACTGAGATGAAATCCTAGTGTACTTTTGAATTGCATTTCCTTGATTGTAAGGGATGTTGAACATTTTTTCATATATTTGTGGGCAATTTGTGCTTCTTTTGAAAAGTTTCTGTTTAGTTCTTTTGCCCATTTATTGATTGGGTTATTTTTGTTTTGTGGATTTTTTTTTGGTGTTAAGTTTTTTGAGTTCTTTGTATATGCTGGATATTGGAGGAGATGGCTTATTTTATATGACCTCAAGTGATTAAAGAGTATTTTCAGTAAGAGTGAGATACACAGAAACTTATCTGGATTAAAAAAAAAATACCTCTTTTGTTGGGCAGTCTAAGGACTTGGTGATTTGGATGGTGTTGACTTCTGCATCACTGAAGATGCTTCTACAGATGGAATACAGCCATGGGGCACTTAAGGTTTTATAGCACTGCAGAATCTCTGTGTTTCTGATCAGTGAAGGTTTATAGAAATAGCTGGGTAAGCAATGATTGAAAGGTAAGTGCGTACAGATAATATTCAGAATGCATCTTTTTTTTTTCTTGTGAGAACTTCATAATCTGGAGATGGTTGAGGTATATTTTGAGACCTTAAGGCCTTAGGAATTGAACATGATTCCCTTTGTAGACTAATCCTGGGCCTGTTTTCTCTTCTTAAACTCACACATGGAAGGGCCTACTGATCTTTTTATTGACATATTCAGGTTTAACTTAGTATCCACATTCAGGAGGACTTGGAAAAGGAAGTAATTAAACCATGCTCAACTCTGATCATTTTGCTTTCTGTATATTAATTTCCCAAGGAGATTATTCAGTAGTTGTATTGTCTTTCAGTGTTTTGGCTCTTCATATAGATCTTTCTAACTACACAATTCATTCTTTCTGACTATAGCAATTCATTCGTCTGGTATCTACCTTAATCTCACATGCACATTAGGTGGTCTGAGTTAGGGTCCCATGATTGGTCACCCAGGATAAGCAAAGTGTCCTTTAGAGATTGAGTCCAGATCCTGGAACATGACACTGTCATCAAGGTCCTGCCAGATGCCTTCTACTTTTTCCATCACATTCCTCGGTTAGAAATGTCTATGTATATTTCAGATGGAGCCTTCTGGAGTTGACATGCTTTATATACTTGGTTATTCTTTAAGGACTACCTCTCACCTGCTGGAATCCATGGTTTTAGCAGGGGCTCCCAAAAGCATTCATCCTCCACTGAGAGAGCTACTTCCACTTCCCATGGTCCACTAAGCCCAAAGGGGTTTGAGTATGGATATTATAGATTTTAGGCCCTTATACAAGAATCCACTTTTTATTTGGATGGCAAATACTTCCAGTGTCATGTCCAATTACTTGGTAGTAGCTCTCTGGGGTGTTTTCTAAAGGTTAGGCTTCAAGGTTTAATTTTAACCATGGTAAAAAGAATGAGAAATGCCTAAGAAGGACTGAGGTAATCATTGCTCCAACTATGGGACACCTAGAACACCTAAGGGAAACACATTCATCATCTCCCTTTAACTTATCTTCACCCATAGGCATGGGTGATCATCTCTGAGGAAATTAGTTATAGGAATTTGTTCTCAATGTGTTTGCCATACTCAGGTGGCTCTTATCTTTGAGTACTTGATACTTCTTCCTCTTCTCTATTTCATGCTCCCAATTTTGCTCTAAAGCCTTTTGTATAGTGTCTAACATTTGTTGAATTGCCTAAGTTGTATTCATACATTGGCACTAATATAACAAGCTGTACTAAGCTCTTATTACCTGGCAGATATTGTCCTAGATACTGGTGTGATTGCATTAGGCTATTATGTTGGACTTCTATATTGCTCTTGTCTGCTATCCAGACTCCTACATGCATCAGAGATCACACTTTTTACTTCTTATGCCTTTGTTGAAAGACTTGGGATTTTGCTTTAGACTATATTCTCTGAGTTTCTTACTGAGTTAGTTACCTTGTTTCTGCCCCTCTATCCTTTACTTTGCTATCTCAATACTTTGTGTGGGAATTTGGAGCCAAGTTTCTGAGCTTCATCCTCACAGTGGGGACCCTGCAGCCACTAGCTATACATTTCATGGGCCAACTGTCTGATCTGGGATTTTTAGGAATTGTTCTATCAAATTTCTTATTCATTCTTTCCATACCCTCATACTTTATCTTGCTGATGCTTTCCTTAACAGTGCTTATTTGAATTTTCCATGCTTGGCTGAAATTATGCTGTCAGATGGGCCTGTACCCCAGTGCCTCTTCAGGTCTAGTGGGCAGGTTTAGCATCAGGCCTCCTGTTAATCCCTGTCTTACTGTGTATGTCATATATTTTGTCATTGACAAATTCTGAGATATGATAGAATTAAGATATGTTTGGAAAGCCTTATTGGCAATCCACCCTAAAAACTACTTTAGAATATTCTTATTATAACTGTAGCAGATATCTTTTTCTAGCTTGATTTTTTGCGTGAAGGTAGTGAAATGTGGTGGCAGTTTAACTAAAGTTCTGCTCAATTCATGCTTGTCACTAGTATGAGGTAAATGTAGACTCATTGTCAGAAATGATATTTTCATGTATGGCATATAACTCATATGGAACTGTGTTGTTGTAACATGTTTGAGATACAACAAAGAGAACTTTAAGAAAACTTGATATACCAGGAAATTTTTATCTTTGAGTGTTCCTGAAAAATTAGTATGGTCTCCTATCCAGCATTTTTTGGTTACTTTCCACAAAGAGCGGGTGTTTTTGATAGGCTCTTCCAAATAATCTGGCTTAAAATTCATTATAATATAATCAGTTCAGGATCATCAAAATCAGTTTCTGGCCCATACTTTTCAGGAAGAAAAACCTCATGTGCCATTTTACATTTTGTCCAAATTCATGATGACTGCCTTTGTGAATACAGCAGACTTTCCTCACAAAGGACTATAAAATAACATCCATTGACAACTTGTGAAGAATATAAAAATTTTAAACAATTTCCCATTTCCCTCCTTGCCATTACTTCTACATCCAGTGCCAGAAACAGTGAAAATTCTAGATGTGTTTGATTTGAAGTGAATTTAATTATCTTGAAGAACCTCAAAAATACCTCTGAAGATTCAAAGTTCCTATGGAATTGGCAAATCCTAGCCTGAATCTGGGGCAGGAAATGAGTATATAATATTGCTTTCAAGGTTACTCTAGTATTATGTAATTCAATGTGAGATCTTACATTTAGCAATGAGTTCTCAAAATGATTTATTCCACGTGAAAAATGTACCGACAAAGCCAAATTGGTAGTAGGTGAAATTGGAGACTCCTGGGCACATTTACCATTTGCTGCATTGTTCCATCCCATCGATGACACTGTTCTTGATTTGTAAGCAGTCTGTGCCTCATTGCCATCTGGCTCAGCCAGCTCCAGCACCATAAGGTGAACTGAACTGTTAGTGGTAGGAAATAGGGCTCTAAATTTGTCACGATGTACTAGCACAGACCCCAAAGTCAACTGCTTGACATTCCAGAAAACATTCTCATGGCAGTGAGTCAAACTTCCTGGAATGTCTTTTTCCAGTGAATGATGAAGTCCTTTAGCAATGGTTACCTTTTGTGGAAGAAAATCTTGTTGAACAGTAAGGAGCCCCAGGAAGGCCTGGAGTTTGTGATCTTGTTTTTGAAGTAGGCACCCTAACAACTGTAGGCACTGCATTTATGCTAGAGAAAACACTAAGATGTACTGATGTGGTAGGTTAAGAAGATAACATAGGAAGGTCCAGTAGTACATTTTTCCTCTTTTCATTTGATTATATTTTATATTGACTCAATATGGGGCTTCTAGAAGTTCTTCTGTATTTTCATCTATAGTCAGCTTAATAATTAGCACATCATTAAACAAGGTTAGCAAGCCTACAAGCTCAGAAAGCAATTTCTGGGAAGGACTACGAACTTCCAAGAGCAACATAAATTCTAGATTATTCCTTCTTTCTTTGCCTTACATCAGCTCAGTGTTCTCTACTCCTGTGTTTTATACCTTTACCCCCAACCCTTAGGTGTGATCATGACTTACTTCTGAAACTATGCTAACTAAAGGATCTAACCTCTGAGCTCCCATTTCCTTTTGCTTTACATGTCTCCCAATTTGGTCATGAAGTTTGTCAGTTCATTGGGACATCTAATCCTTCCACTTGCAAAACCTCTCTCCTGCCTCCACCAGGAAGGAGTTTTATCATGACTAGACCACAAAAATCTCCTTACTTTGGTTTGGTCTCCTTATCAGTGAATTTGTCACCCTTAAATAAGCACATCTTACAGCACGAAGGATTTCTTTCATCAGGAAAAATATAAACCTGTTCTCCTGTGAAGAAAGGCTTGGTTTTGACCTATCCTTTTAAAACTGTAGATATTTGCCCTTGCTGCCTGCTACCCCCATCAATTCACACAGAAGTAATTGTTTCCTTCCTCCTGAGGCTTGAATTCCTTACAAGAGAAACAACCCAGCCCTGAATGTTTGTGCCTAATTTAGGTGCTTTTGGTTTGAGCTCTTGCACTGATGGAAAATCTGCTCATGGTGTGTGCGTGCTTGGCATCTTGTTGCTCATCTTGCCTGGTATGGAGACCAAGCAACCAACGGAAGGAGGAGGATCAGAGTTGGTAAGGGCCGAGTGCTAGGATTTAAGAGCTTAGAATGCACTGGGAGTTTCTTCCATGCAGGATTTAGTTTTTTAGTAATTATTTAAGGATAATAATGATATACTGAATCCCCACTTCATATCAGCAACCATCTTATTATGTACTGCACACCATGACTCTAGTCATAACCTGAAACTTCTTCACTTCTGTAATCACAGAATGAAGGCTTTTGTATTCCAACCATCCTTATCTCCTTTTCTTCCACCTTTCTTGTCCTGCTCTTCACATCTTTCATTCCTGTTCATAGATTTCACTGGAATTCCTTATCAGCTGATGCTGCTCCCTTTGCCCTGTCTGTGCCTCCTTTCTTTACCATCTTCTTTCTTAGATAGCCTGTGACTCCATTGCTCAATAACATTCTGGCTGGTTTTATAATTTTCCTATACCTGTACCTTTTCTTTCATGTCCATCTGGCAAAATCCTATACCAGTGAATGCAAATATGCCTTTATTCTTTGTCTGGGTAACTAAGAGATGGTGGAGAAAAGCACTCAGCTGGGGCTCTCAGCACTTTAGCTTTCAATTAGTGCTTCTCTGGTCACTCCACTCTCTCACAGTCTGCTACATCAGAACTCTTTACAGTCTTCCAGTTGCATATCTCCCTATTGCTACCCTCAGTTGATGACCTCACCTCTTATTTCATAAGATAGAAGAAGAATTCAGTGGAACTTCCTCGGCTTCCCTCTACCTAACCCTCACAGGAAACTGCCTTTGTATCTGTGCTTCTGCTGTGATCTCAGTCCTTGCTTGTTCCTCCTCTTTATCACCAAACTTCTCAGGTGTTTTCACCTATGTATTTGTGTAACTGTGAATTGAATCCTCGACCCACTCCAAACTGCATTCTGTTGTCATCATAATGCTAGCTCTTGCTGAGGGAATGAAAGACCCCCCCACAGGCCTTCTTCAGTCTTCACCCTACTTTCTGTCTGGACCTCAGATGGAGTGGTCTTTAAATTTCTCACCTGACTACCTTTTCCCCCCTGCTATTCTGCAGTCTAAATTCTTCCTAAATGATCTCACTTAAATGATGAATTCAGTTATAGGTTATTAGCAAAATAGTGCAAACATTTTTATCTATATTTCAGACTTTTATCAGGTCCTCAATTCCTCATGTGAAATTTCTAATGGAATAACTGAAAGACTTCTTTCAAACCTAAGTGTGAACTATGGGACCTTCCTTTCCCTTAGCCTTTAACTCTCAATCTTCATTTTCAATCTACTACCAACTCCAGTAGATTTTACCACTTAAATATTTATTGAATCTATTTTCTTCCATCTATGTCATCATGGCCTACAATCTAAGACAACATCATCTTTTGCCATGATCATCACAGCTGCCTCTTAATTGGCCTATTCAATTCTAATCCTGTCCTCCAATGAGTTGGTACATCACAACCAGAAAGTTTTCTAAAATGCAAACATGATCATTCAAGTCCTTTTAGTGACTTCCCATTAGCTTTATGATAAATCATATATTTCTTATGGTCTTTAACTTCATATAGCTCCCTGCCTATTTCTATAGCTGCCACTGTGCTATTGTTCCTCATATTCTCTTATGGCTTATTGCTTCTTTCCACTACAGGTCCTTTGCACATGCAGTTTCTTCTATCAGCAATGACATCATTTCTCCCAGTTCTTTACCTATGAATTCTTAGATCTCAGCTCAGAGATCACTTTTCTAGAGACTCTTTTCTGGTTTCTCAGCCTTCAACCAAGATAATATCAGGCTCACATATTGTCAGATCTTACTGTGGCCTGAACTTTCCCTTTCGAGTAACTGTCTCTGCTTGTAATTGTTTGTGTGAGTATTGACCAATGTCTGTTACTTTTTTTTAAGTCTTATGTGATGGACCATAGGTATTTAGTTCATCATTTTGTGACTATTGTACCCAGTATCTAATACATCATAAATTATGTTAATAAGAATTTTCAAATATATGAATGAATGTGCCTTTAACCAATTTAGTCATTATAATAATTCTAAAAGTAAGTACTGATCATTCGTACCTTATGGAAGAAAATATTGAGGCTCTGAAATTGGGTAACTTGCCTGATATCATACAAGTTGAGTAAATGGTAGCTCTGGGTTCCTTTTTGCTAATTTATTTTTATTATATTGTGTTATTGTGGTAAAGATCTATTTTAAAAGACGTGAATTAGATTAGATGTTTCATTTCAGAGTTTTGTTATGGAATTAAAATTATTTTTATTAGTGATTGTAACTGCATGATGTAGGATCCAATGAGGGACAAATTAACCCAATCAATAAATGGGCCAAAGAAATGAACAGGCACTTTATAGAGGACGATCTTCAAGCAATCAACAGATTTATGAAAAAATGTTCAACATCCCTCATTATAAGAGAAATGCAAATCAAAACCACCTTAAGATTTAATCTTACCCCAATTAGAATGTCTTTTATTAAGAATACAGGCAACAACAGGTGTTGGCGAGGATGTGGGGAAAAGGGTACACTCATACATTGCTGGTGGGATTGCAAGTTGGTGCAGCCACTCTGGAAAGCAGTGTGGAGATTCCTTAGAAAATTTGAAATGGATCCACCATTTGACCCAGCTATCTCACTCCTTGGCCTATACCCAAAGGATTTAAAATCAGATTACTACAGTGATGCAGCCACATCAATGTTCATAGCTGCCCAATTCACAATAGCTAGATTATGGAACCAACCTAGATGTCCTTCAATAGATGAATGGATAAAGAAACAGTGGTATATATACACAATGGAATATTACTCAGCCATAAAGAAGAATAAAATTATGGCATTTGCAGGTAAATGGATGATGCTGGAGACCGTTATGCTAAATGAGATTAGCCAATCCCCAAAATCCAAGGGCCGAATGATCTCTCTGATAAGTGAATGATGATGCATAATATGGGGGGGAAGGGTGGCAAGAATGGAGGAAGGATAGATAGCATAGAGGGAAGGGAGGGGTGGGGTCGGGGTGGGGGGGTAATAATAACAGAATGTGTGACAGACATCATTACCCTCTGTACATGTATGAATGCACAGATGGTGTGACTCTACTTTGTGTACAACCAGAGAAACAATAGCTGTACTCCATTTGTGTTCAATGAATCAAAATTAAATAAAAAAATGAAAAAAATACAAATATCCTCCAGTTTAAATATACAGAGAATGTGTTGGCAAATTTTAAAGTTGATATTTTTCATCATTAAAAATAATAACATTCAAAATGCTTGTGAGAGGATCTTAAATAAAAAAAATGCAAACCATTAACTTATGTACAGTAAAATACTAATTACATAAAAGTGAACACAGACTAGAAAGAAGTCTACTAGCAGGTAATTCTTCTGGGTGATGGTGTCATAGGTAATTTATTTCCTGCTTGTATTTTCTCTATACTTGCCTGACTATCTATGGTGATAATTTATTATTTTTTGAAGTTCTCATATAAAATGTATTTATTAACAAAACACTGGTGAAACAATAATTTATAGGGAAGAAAAATTTTAAAGGAATGCACAATCATACCTTAATACTTTGGAGATCTATTTGGTAATCTTTAGTCTGATAGTAGTCTGGTGGCTCAGCTAGTCAGTTTTTACTTTTCAATTGATAATTAAGTAGTTATCTCTGCTTAAAATTCTTAAATTCTTATGATATGTTTCATGATATGATAGAGACTGAAGGAATAAATAGGCATTTCTTCATTTATTAAAAGGAAATGAACACCCTCCAAAACATTAACTTATAGAACATGTTACTGATCCAAAGTTTTGAAAACCTTTCTTAGCGTTACACTTGGAAGCACACATGGTTACTTCACATTTGCTTATTCACTCCCTTCCTCTCCCTTTTGCATAAAAAATAAGCAAAGAATCTGTGTAACTTGACAGTTATCAGTGGCTCATTGAGACACCTTAGCTGAAATCTTTTGTACCTCACTCATAGTTCTGTTGCAAGATTCACTTCTGTAGCTTTAGAAACACTAATGCATTATCTATGACTCTAATTTTACTTTTGTCCTTGTGGACAAGGGAAATGCCTATAGTAGTTCACATGATATCGTCTTAATAGCTTTCCTTACCAAATGAAGCAGCCATGTGAGTGGAATAAAATCTCCTTATAGTTTTTGCATGAAATCTATTTTAGCCACAATTTTGTTATCTGGAAGTAATCATTTGACTGATCGCTTATATTTACCAACTATCTATTAATTGCCTAATATTCTTCAGATATCATGTTAGGCATTGTAGGAAGATTAGAAGAGAAAAAAATACAGTCTGTATACCAGAACTTTCTATGATGGAAATGTTCTGTATCTGTGCCTTCTAATCCACCAGCCACATGTGGCTATTGAATGCTTGACATGTAGTTGGTGTGACTGTGGGTCTGAATTGTTAATTTAATATTTTAAATAACAGCTTTATTGAGATATAATTCACATACCATATAATTCACCCATTTAAAATGTATAATTCAATGATGTTTTAATATATTCAAAGTTGTGCAACCATCACCACAATCAATTTTTGAACATTTTCATTACCCTAGCAAGAAACCTGGCACTCATTAGCAATCACTCCTGTTTTCTCCCAACTTCCCCAGCCCTAGGCAGCTGTAGCTTTTTTTTTTTTTCCAACTCTGTAGATTTGCCTATTTTGGATTTTTTATCTAAATAGAATGTGATGTTTTGTGATTGACTAATTTAATTTTAGTTTGTTTAAATTTAATAGCCACACGTGGCTAGTAACTAACATAAGAAGCAAGGGAAGCAAAAAGACCAAAGACAGATGCTTAAGAAATGCTGAAGGCTGAGGAGAAGAAAATCCTGCAAAAAAGGGCATATGGAAAACAGATCAGAGAGATAGGAGATGAGTCTGAACACAGCGTAGGGCTAAGACAGGATCCTGAAGTAAAGGATGGTTAATTGTACCGAATAATGCAGAGGAGGCAAAGAAGCATAGCTTCAGTAAAGAGATAGCATATAAGACTCCAAAGGGCACTGCAGCATGGTGTTGGTGAGCAAACATTTTTATGTCATCTAGAGATGGAGGGAAGGAAGAACAATTCAAGACAGCTTGAGAAGGGTGTCAGGATTGATGAAAACTGTTTTGGTGCTCTTAGTGATATTTTCAGTGGAGGCTGGAGCCTACCTGTAGGCAGAAGAGAGGGATTCAGTCTCTGAGAATATGGATGAAGGTAGCACCAAGTTCATTAGCATAGGAGTAACCCCTGACGTGGAGATAGAAGTTCTCAGAAGCAGGGGCAAATAAAGAAAATGTAGGTGAAAATACAGAGCAAATTTTACAGATAGAAAGGAAATTCAGAGTTTGTTCACTTTGGTAAATTTGAAGGAGGCCTTCTGTGGGAAAACTTATAGTTTCTTCAGCTGCACTGTGATCCTACCTGGAGAAGGGTGGAGAAGGGAGGGTGGGAAGGATCTCCAAGTGGTTTGGGGCTGTGGGTGTCAGGGTTGTCAATCACTTATAGGTCAACAGCTTACTCAGCCTGCCTTCCTTACTCTTTCCTTGCCTTCTTCACTCTTTCTTTTGTTCCTTCTTTTCCCCATCTATTCTTACACGTGTAGAAAACAATGCCTGCTGCTCTACAGTGTTCTCTGCCCTACAAGAAAAAAATGGAAACAAAACTTAAAACTTTGGAAAATTCAATATTAATCCATATTATGAGAAATATGAATGTCATGAATTATAATAAAGTAGCATTTTCTTAATTTTTGGAGTCACTTTTTTTCAATATTGTCATAGTGGAAGAGCTAGGAAATACTTTGAAAATCCTAAATAAAAACAGGTATGCAAATGCTAGAGCAAAAGGTTCAAATTAATTGATATTGAATTAATTAATAACATTGTTTTAGAGCAAATCTATGTAGATGTCTTAGATATGAAAACCAACTTTTGTGGTCTTTTCAGCATGTAAACATATATTTACATATGTTTTCCCTTTTTTAGGCTTTTAAAACCAAGGATGGCTATTTTGTAGTTGGAGCAGGAAATGACCAACAGTTTGCTACCGTGTGCAAGGTAATCCATAATCATGGGGATGACTGGATGATATGTGCAATAATTCATTTTGTGCAAAGCCAGGGCAAGTTTAGTTTTGTCTAGCACAATGATGCTAAGTCAATAACCAAGTTAAGATCCCATGCATTAGTACCTAAAAGTGTAATATTTTCAAACTTATCATACATGGTAAGGACTGGATTTGAATTAGCACCCTATTTTTTAAAAAATTGTAGCGTTTGGTTGTATTTTGAAATGAAGACTTTAGATGAAATTGTTCTCAAACTTGATATGTCTTCTAGTCAATATTAAAAGGGAAAGAAAAGAAAATGAATTTTAAAGCAATTTTTGACACTGGGAGTTTTTCCTCCCCTCCTTCCCTCTCTTTGGTCTTTTGTTTTTAAAACCTTAGGTATCAGTTTACTTTTTACCTCCTTTCCTCCCTTTTTTCCTTCCTTTTCTTCTTACTGTCTTCCTTTTTTCCTTTTTTTTCCCTCCCCACTTCCTCCCTCCTTCCATACCAGGTTTAATTAGGTCCAAATATAGTTAAACCACTCCCAAATTTATTTTATCATTAGAAAATTTCAAAAATTTTTAAAATTAACCTTTGTTTAGAGTACCTTCATCAAAATTCATATTTAAAGATTTTATAAATTAAAGTTTTTTAAAAATTTATTGTTTTTTATTTTAGTTCATTATACACAAATGGAGTACAACTATCATTTTTCTGGTTGTACACAAAGCAGAATCATACAATTTGCATATTCAGGCCTCAACAAGGCCTTATCAAAAGGCCTTGGAATCATTTAAAATAACATGGTAGGGATATTCTAAATTTTAAACATTGCCTAGACATTTAACAAAATGTTAAAGGACCTTTCATCCTTTGTTTTTATTTAAGACCTTAGTTTTTATTTAAGATCTTACTTTTTCCAGTTTCCTTTTCCTTTTTTTGCATGTAGGCAAAGGCTTTACAAAACTATTGAGAATTTTCTTCTGACTGGAGAGGATTAGTTTTTTACTAACCACATTATGGTGAGCTTTCAGCTTTTTAAAAGATGCCTGTGCATTCCTTGGAGGAATCTTATTTATTGTAGTAAATTTATTATGCACAAAAATTATTTATTACTGCACCTCTTTTATATGAGAGGTTAACGAGTGGAGCTAAAAACCACAGCAAAGGGGTGGGAAGTACCGCACAGTAAAGGTGACAAATGGAGATAGTTCCAACTGTAGGAAGGGCAGGCACATCTGAGGTGGAAAGGAAGGGAGCATTTAGAATGGTGACGCAGTAAGTGTAGAGAAAATTGATTTAAACATTTGATCTGGGATCAAAGAATCTTTATTATGAACGGTCAATGTTAAAAATATAAAACATACGGAAGTCCTTGCCTGTGAAGTCATTTGCGTACTCTAACTGCAGAGATGTAAAAGCCGGTTCATTGCTCTAAACAAGTACAGATTTTCTTCCTGGGCCATATGTTTTGGAGTTTTCTCTCTCTTTAAAAAAAAAAAAAAAAAAGAGAGGGGGGGGAAGGGGGGTTTGTTGACATATTTTTCACTTTTAAAAAAAAAAAACTGTACTGAATACTTCTTATTTTTGATTCATTGCCATTCATCAATTTGAAACTTTTGAACTTCTTTATAAATATTCCTAAGAACATTTTGAAAAAGATTTTCATTTCAAAGCAGAATATTTGCCATAAGTTTTAGTACTAAGTTATGACTTATTGGTATGGTGTGTAATTACACAATTTTTTTTTTTTTTTTTTAAAGAAACTATCAGAGGCCTAGGAGAATGGCACACCTTGATTTTCCCATAAGTGAGTCAGGAATGATAATCCCTGTTTGAGCCATTAAGGGGATGTCTACAAAAACTCTTTGAGATCCTCTGAAAAAAATTTTGTATATACAGGGTTTTAGTGCTATTTACATTGTTTACAAGGCATCTTGAATGAGTGCTGCAATTTGGTCTTTTCAATCTTCAGAGCGAGTTATATCCTTACATGTAAAACTGTCCTAAAAATATTCTTACTAAAGAAAAATCCTGTTTTCCTACTCTGATGCAAAGTTCTCCTCCTTTCCCAGTCATTTGTAGTGACTATATTTAAATATTTTTTAAACCAGATTTGCCTGTTAATGAGGGATTCATTGTTTAAACTGTCCTTATGGAAGGTGAGGTCCCCCATTGTTGACAATGAGCCTATAAAAATTGTTCTTTTGCAAATAAGTTTCATTGGGAAGAAAGAGATAGCTATACCTCCTGGGGAGAAATGTGGTAGCATTGTTTGTGATGAATGAATGGGATTTATTTATGCCTTCTCTTTCTAAAATAGAATTTGATATACTGGTTGATTAATAAATTTTGAGGAGGGGCCCCATTAGGGAACTCTTAGTGTCAGGGATTGGAGTCGGGGCAAGACCACTGGGTTCAAGACTTGGCTGTCAGAATGTCTTGCTGTGTATAAAATGAACCTTGGTTTGTAACAAATTTTATTTTATGTCCCTTAACATGATACAGAAGGGTAGGAAAAGTGAGCATATGTAAGCTATTTTAAGCTGATTGATGCCAACACTAATGGGTATTTCTATTTGAAGTATATTGACATCCTTTTTAAAATCACTTAGACTGAAGGCTTTTTTAATTGGAGACAATATGCATTGGTTCTCAACTTTAGTATGCATAAGAATCTCCTGGAGGCCCATTCTCAAAGACTTGATTTAGTGGGTCTGAGGTTGGGCACAGGAAACTTCAGTTTTAACAAGCACTATAGCTGATTTTGGGGTAGGTGGTCTGAGGACACTCTAGCATAATTCTTAAGGCCTACTGTAAGTCTTGTCATTAGTCAGGTAATCTCTGGCAAGGTACTGAATCTTATCTAAGCTTCTGTTTCCCCATGTATAAAATGTACATACATACGAAATACATAACTATTGTAATCTGGGTTTTGTAACAGTCTGATTAGAGAAGTAAAACAGTACAGCCCTGGCTCATAGTATGCACTTCATAAATGGCCTCTTTCCAAATTGGATGGGGAGATTTTGGTTCTGGGGAGAACCCAGTAAGCACTCTTCTCCCTACCCTTCCACACAGCACAGTGATAAAGCCTACACAGAATGCATGGAGTATCTGAGGACTCTGAAAAGTGAACTGTAGAAGAAGTGAAGAAGAACCTCAGAATTTTAAAGTACTTCTAAACTGGCAGTAAATTTACCAGTTTTTCTATTATATGAATACAGTGGAGCCTGAAATTCTAAAGTGGATACCAGGCAACCAAATTAGGATCCAGAGTTGCTCTTTATTTCTGGTGCAAGGAACCTGAAAAGTGAGCTCTAATGTAAGAGTGTGTAAGTCCTCTGTTTTTCCCCCTTACCACTTTCTCATGTCCAGCCCCTGAGTAATCCTGTAAGTGGCACCAGCAGAGAGCCAGAGCCAAAAGCTGAGAAGAGGAAATTTCTTCTTCATTGCTTAACTGAGGTCTTAAAAAAAGGGTGAATCTCTATTGCCTCTTTCTCTGTTTTCCCACTGCTTGACTTTTCTTCTCTGGAAGTATGCTTGAGATTGGGGTAACTAAAGGGAAACCCCAGTGAACTGGAAAGTCCTGGAGAGATTGCAAAGTTCTAAGAGCTTTGAAAAGTAATCCTTGAAGTTGTTCCTGAACTCCTGGACTCACCCGTGAGCTGCACATGCACTGGTCTGATTTTAATCAGCATACCAATCATTTTGAGAATGGGGTTGACAAATAGATGATTGCCCCAATTGTAGTGTGATGGACTGTTAAGTGGGGCACATGTAGGACACATTCAAGTAACACTGAAAGACCTTGAAACTGAATCAACATTAGAACCAAACACATAGAAAGTAGTTGAGGACTTGCAGCTTGGACCAAACCAGGTCAGTTGTCTGCTGAAAACAACATCAAAAATGTTCTGTAGGATTTAAAAAAGACCCAGAGATTCCTAACACAATATTCAAAACATCCAGGATACAGTCCAAAATTACTCAGCATATGAAGAACCAGAACTTGCATGAGAAAAGACAATCAATAAATGCCAATGCCAAGACAACACAGATGTTGGAATTAACTCATGAAGACTTTAAAGCAACTATTATAAAAATGCTGTAACAAGCTTTATAGACACTGTTGAAATAAATGGAAAAGTAGAAATGTTTAGCAAAGAAATAGAAGATATGAAAAAGAACTAAATGGAAATTCTAGAACTGAAAAATACAATAAGCAAGAAGAGAAATAATACTTTACTGGAGATGAAAGAGGAAATAATCAAGGAATTTGAAGATAGATCAACAAAAATTATTAAGGCTGAAGCACAGACAGAGTAACAATAGCCCTTTTCTACTCTAAATCAATTATTGAACATGTATAGAAAACAGTAACCAAAATCAAAATTGATAAATGTAATACTAAAAACTTCCAATAAATTCCTATCTTTTCTGATAGGAAAGGGAAAACAAAAGACTGAAAAAAATAATAATTTCAATAATAATCTCAAAGTATCAATAATAACATTACATGTGAATGACTTAACCATACAAATGAAAGACAGGTGTTATCAGAAAAGAGGAAAAAAACAAAACCCAAAAAACAACAGTCAGGTGTGGTGGTATATACCTGTAATCCCAGTAACTCAGGAGACTGAGGGAGGAGGATCACAATTTGGAGTCCAGCCTGAACAACTTAGTGAGACCTGTCTCAAAAAATAAAAATGGACTGGGGAAGTAGCTCAGTAGTAAAGCACCCCTGGGTTCAATCCCCTGTACCTGCTGCTACCCCTTCCAAATAAGTGAGAAGTTAAGATTTGAGCAGATTTGATGGAAGAAAGAGTTAGCTAACTGAATATCTGGTGGAAGATGTTCCAGCAAGGGAATAGTTGATTGTAAAAGTCCTGAGGCCCAAATATGATAGACACCTTCCTGGTCAATCTAGCTGGTACAAGCTGCAGTGAGGAACCAAAGGGAAAAATACGTTAGAAGGTGATGTCAGAGGTAAAAGACTCTGCTTTGCCGATCTTTTGAGGCTGTCATATGGAGATTGTTTTTTGCCATTTGGGTCATCAGGTGATGGGAGCATTAAAACACATTTCAGTTTCAGCTATCATATTGCTTTATTTTTATGGAGCCTTTCCTCCTTTTCTTCTTCTCTCCCTTCTTCTTTGAACAAACATACACTTTCTTTATTATTTATTTTAAGGGAAACAGTTCTTAGCTGCAATAGTTCACATTTATTTTGTGCTCAGTATTCAGGCATTTTCATATGCAGTTTCATTTTATTCCAGGCAGCACTCTTTTTTCAGTCTCCTGAAGAATGGATGCGATCACAGCACTTGAAACTGTCTCTCTAGAAACATTTCGAACATTAGCCTGCATAGCTGAAGAAAGAAGGATAATTACTTTGACTCACTGTTTCACACCAACTTTGAAAGAGAAGAGAGGTCCAATAAGTCAAATACAGAGGGCACGTGGGTATCTCAGTCTCCTTTGAGTGTAGTCACTCTGCACATTTTTATGTAGCTGTGGTGTATTCTGGGTGAGACCAGACTTATAAATTTTACCTGTGATTTCTTGAAAGCACTTGTTTTTTCTTGAAATGGCTTATGCGCTCTTAGTTGGGGAAGGTTTCTGACTGCTGGACAAGCCTTGAGACCATTCTGGGATCAGGTGTGGTGACAGTGAGGTTTCTAGCGAAAGCACCATATTTGGTGTCGCCATTTTTAAAATCTGGGAGAGTAACACTGTCTTTATTATTCCTAAAGGGAACAAGTAAGTGGAACATGTGAAAGAGAAATTACACCTTTGAGATGATCTCTTTGCTCCAGGGAATCTTCTTCACTTCTCTCTCCTTTGTAAGACGATTAATGGATTGATTTTATTTAAACTGTGGGAAACAAATGAAACCATTAAATGTTTATATTGAAAGCAAATACATTAATAAAGGCAGTGAAACTTTCTGTAGGCCACATGGCCTGCCCCCAGCCCATAAATGCTCCTTCTGACTTTCCAGCACAACTGCCAAACACTGCCTCCACACATTCTTTTCAAAACGTCTTTTCCATTCCAAATCCACTTGGTACTTTCATTATGGTCTTGTTAAAATTGCAAGATATCCAAAGGGATTTGCAAGATAGATTTTTCCTTTTGTGAGGAGCAGCAAAAGAGGAAGTATATAAAAGCATTTCTAGTCAGTATTCCTTCAGGGAGACATACTAAAGAAAAGTAGTGACACTCCTATAGGAAGAAGATCTTTTAATTTGATGTCATTTTAATGGTTAGCATTTGGGCAAATGTATGGCTTTCCCCTTATTTTAGCACCTTGTACAACATCCTGGATAGTACTACTGGGACAGATAATATTATTTTATTTACATGTGGAACAAATAAGTGAATGTACCTATAAGATATATGTTGATTGTGGGCAAGTGCAGGCACGTACTTATGATTTTGGTTCATAGAATTAGGTCAGTTTTATCTGATGTTGTACCTCCATATTTTGTTCAGATATGACTTTTTAAAATGGGATCTGATAATTATTCTCCTATATTCTCATATATGAGTACAAGGTATTATGGAGGTCTGAAAACTCTCTGTGCTCTCATTGTAGGCTTATATATACAAATGTAGTGAAACCCTCTTGTAAATGACGAACCTGTTCACTGGCATGACCCATCCTAATTGTGTGATTGTTCCCTTCATATCCCCTTGTTGAGAGTTATAAAGATCAGAAAGGAATGGTCTTGGAAGAGACACTGTCACTTTTGTTTACTTCTAAACTTCTCAATCTACAGAAATAGTTTTTGTGGGTTTTTTGGATCTGAATGACCGTGTGAGTGGTTTTTCCATGTTGAAAATTTCATATTAATAAATTAGACCCGGTCATTAGGATCCACTAGGATTTACAGGTACATGAAAAACTTGTGAATTGTACTTTAAAAATATTTTTCCCTTTTAGGTATTGAATTTGCCTGAGTTGATTGATGATTCCAAGTATAAAACCAACCATCTTCGAGTGGAGAATAGAAAAGAGCTTATTAAAATACTATCTGCACGGTAAGCTTAGATCTAGCAATTATACATTTAAGAATTAATATGCAATCATCATTTATTTGGTGTTTTGTGGAGTTTTTTTGTGCTTATTTAGATTGGTTTGTAATTCTCTTCTACTTCCCAAAATTGGGTTAATGGGAAGTTATTTTAAAGCTGTAGTTTTTTTCTGTTGTTCTTCAAAGACATTTGAATGTATTTGAATGTTTTATTCAGTACTTAGTCATAATGATATAAATAAGTCACAATGACATGAATCAGGTTTTATCTCTGTGGCCTGTAACTGTTTGGATTTAATATATCATATATAATGATAATGATAATAATTTAACATTATTTTGTACTTTTACTGTGTTAAATGCTCCATACATTATCTCTTTTATCCCTTATAATCGTTGTCTGAGGTAAATTCTATTATTCTCATTTAACAGATTAAAGAAACCTTGGCAAACAGAGGGGAAGCCAAAAGTTTACTGGTTTTTCTGAGTTGATTGTGTGAATCAGGATAATGATTCTGGGCCATTGAAAATACCAGATTGAGTTATGAGTCATAAAAGAGTAATGTTATTTAATTACAGTGTTTAATTTCCAAATTATCCATTCATGTCAGGTTATGCTTTTGTATTGACTTTAACTTTGCCTCAAGGCAAAAAAAACAAAAAACAAAAAAAACTCTAAACCCCAAAGTAATAATTCTGACTCTTTCATAACAGTTGCACTTTCATTTGCTTCTAAACTTCTCAATCTATAGAAATAGTCTTCATGAATTTTGTGGATTCAAAATGCCCATAAGAACACTTCTTCCATATTGAAAATTTGCTTTCACCAGACCAATAAATTAGGACTTTTGTCCAAATACCATATCTTGTCTTTTGAAAAGGCCCATATATTTCTATGTAATATCTATCAAATTTCTAAGAAAATATAATTCTGCTAATGTTGCTATTTTGTTATTCCCTTTATATTTTGGGATTTGTACTTGAAATTCTGAGTTAATATTCTTTTACAGATTTTCTCTTTCTATATTTCAACCACTTCTCTACACTGCCTGTATCTCCTCTATGTGCCAAATGCTGTTCATGTCAATAGGGGCTCTGTGTGTGAGACTGATACTCACAGAATAGGCGAATGAGAATTGTTGCCCCTTTCTTGGTCATTAGTTAAATATAATTCTGATTCTACTGTAAAGTCCCAGAGCCCTCGATGATTAACCTTTCTCTACATGAGAATTGGCCATTTATTTCAGCTTTTTGCCTCTTTGCCTCTTAAGCATTTTAAATTCATTTAATTCATTGATATGACTTTTTCCTTTCACACCATGGTTACCAAGTTTCAATAATAGCCACTTGTAAGAATCTTATCAAAAGCTCTTTGATAGTCTAAATAAATTATGTCCATGCTGTGAGAAGAGCAGATCCCAAGAAAAATTTAAAAACTAGGCAGATACAATTATCCTCCTATAATTTAATCACCAGCACTTTGATAGCTTCAGGAACCACAGGGTTAAGTTATTGGTTTCCTCAGTCCTCAAACTTTTATTCTTTGCTAAATCCTGTTATAAAATTCCTTTGTGCAAAGACTTTTAGCAGGATGTATCACAGATTGATTTTTATTTTTCCCCTTTAGTGTGAATTAGTCTGTTGCCTTCTTCATACTTTTATACATGCAGAAATGGGAATCTCAGCACTTTTGAACTCTTCAGGTCTGTTATATTTCTATCAGACTCAAGAGATATCAAGGAGTCATAGGTGGGGGCAGGGGGGTAGTCTGAGGAGAGGAAATTGGGTAGGGAGAGCACATCATCACAGGTACTGCTGTTAAAACATAGCCCACAGTTAGAGCCCTTGTCTGTTTGGAGGCCAGATTCATGCTCTTTCTGATAGTGTGTTGATATTTTTTGGTGCTCTCTTATGACTTGGAATGCTCTGAGTCTCTTTAGCTCAATTCTCCTCTCCTCTGTGGTGGATCAGTGATGACCAGGGGAGATTAGAGAAGTGATTCATTCTCATTTGTTATCTCATCGTTTGCTTTTCTGAACAGATTGTCACTGGATTTATTAGTACTATTTAGTGGTGTGACTTTCAGAAGTCTCTGCTAATGCATTGAAATGTATCATTTTCATTCTGTGACTTTATGTTTTTTCCAATATACAAAAACTTAAGCCATTCTCCGCAAATTATGGGATTAAGTGTGATCATTAACATTCTGACATCCAGAGTCTTCTACATCTCACATCACCTTTTCTGCTTGTTTTTTTCTCCTAATCTGCTTCTATAGAAAGGCCCTGCTCCAGCCACATTCCCATTTGGTTTCTTTTGTTTCTTCTCTGGAATGCTTCCCAGACTGAGCATTACTGTGAAGCACAGTTGTGCCTGCAAGGCCAGTTCGACATCTCCATGAAGCCACCCCTGACATCTCTATCTAGGTTCCCTTTCAGGTGACAGCACCTACAGGAAAGAAGGCATTCTTTTTGTGCCATGTATCCAGGCCTGTATCAGTTTTCAAACACAGGCACAATCAGTGTTCATTGTTGCTGGAAATGAGGTTGCTCAGGGGTCTGCTTTGCTCAACCTTCTGGTCTTGCTGTGCATGATGTTTCTCTCATTTCGTAGCCCCCTCAGAACTTTTGAATCACAGTAAGTTTGTTTCATAAAAACAAAGCCACAATTAGCTCCTAACAAGAATGAGGAGGCAGGGAGGAAAGGAGAGGAACCAGCATTTTGGTGGATGCTAAGTACAGGCCAGATAAGTATTATTATTGTTATTTTCATTTCCACTTTGCATGTGAAAATCCTGAAGTTTCGGGTTGTTAGTCCTAGTCAGGTCTATAGTAAATAGTTAGAAATGAGATTCAGAAGTCCATACCTTTTCCATATATCCCAATACTTCCCTGAAGTGGTGCATGATATGTTACTGTGTCCTTGTTTGTTTATTTGCTGTCAGTATTTATTGAGCTACATGGCAGCACTTTTGCAAGCCTACCATGGGGATAGAGAAATGGATGAAATAGACCAAGTAAATTGTTGAAGAATAATGCAGGGAAGGGAAGTGCTGGAAGTTGGGAGTGAGGCTGGATTTTGCATTTAGGTTGATTAGGAAGGTACATCTGGTAAAGTGACATTTGAGCATAAGCCTGCAGAAAATGAGGGAGGGAAGCCAGCAGCCATCTGGGAGGGGCATTCAAGACTGATTTGCATGGTGGAGGGTTAAAGAGCAGCATAGAAGACCTGCCTGCAGGAGGGTGAGCAAGAGGAAGGGTGAGTATGGGACCAGAGAGAGTGGGGAGGAGGTGGTGGCAGATCAGGTAGTAAAAGTCACAGTAGACTTTATGAAAAATTTGTAAAATAAAGGAATTCTTTTGGTCATAACATGGGTTTTCATCAGCGACTTTGGTTTTCTAACCTGAAGATAGAAGTCTGGAGGGAAAACTGTACCTGATAGAGACATCAACATATTCCAGTGATATAAAGTCCACAAGGTCTCCTATCTTGCTGGGAGATACCAGAAGAACTCATGAGTGTCAATGTTTATGCTTCTCATTCATTCATTTGCACATCACTTATCAAATATTGTTCGAACACCTACTGTGAACCAGGGACTGTTTTGAATACTAGGATATGGAATTAAATATATAGACAAAAAAATTCCCATTCCCTGGACATTCATTAGGGTGACCGTTGCAGAGTTTCTCAAAGACGTGTTTCCTTTTGTTGTTGTCCTTGTTGTTTTGGAACTTGACAACATTTGTTTTGATGAGCCTTAGAATTTATTCTTCCATATTTGTCATATAACCTTTTCAAAACATTTGTTTTTTGCTTTTTAAAAAAATATTGTAGCTACAGGCTGTGTCTGCTAATCATTTGTTGTCTGTTTTTTAATTTTTTTCTTTTGAGCATGTTGATATACATGCTACATTTTTTTTCCCCAGGGTGGTTTGCCAATCACTTCTATAGTAAAAGCATATGTTTAGTGACAGTAGTTACATTACCATGTGGGTGTACCATGTTTTTGCCTGTTTAATAGCAATTAAACACTACATCATAGGCACTTTTCTTCAATGCTCATACACATTTTCCTCAGCTTATATTTTTATTTAGAAAATCTTTAAAATATGTAAAAATGTAGCGGGATTTGTGAGAATGAATTAGCAGTGCAGATTACTTTAAAAATAAACTCTAGGAATGAAGGATTCAGTGCATTTAATAAAAAACAACAACAACAACAAAAAAAACCCTCTCACCCTGTACACCCAATTTGATCTCCAAAACTGAAAACTGAAACATTATGGATTTTTGACAGAGTGTGTTCTCCTAAATATACATATGAATTTCCTCTTGTGCTTCAAAATCTCACTTCTAAGTATTTATTGTGAACAATTTTTTAGTATTTCCCTTCCTAGCCATGGTAAGCATTCATTGAAAATTTTTAGATTCAGGTGTTCTCTTTGTGTGCTATGAAACTCATAGACTTTTAAAAAGTGCCTGTTAGAGATGTCCATCACTTACCTCACTTGTCTGTTGTTCTTGCTAAGTACAGTTTGAAGCTGCTCTTGATACCATCGGCCACATTCCGGACGGCAGCTGTCTGTTTTGGTCATCATCTGTGTTTTCCACAGCCAGCACACACAGTTCCCCTCAAGTGCTCTCAGGTGTTGCTATTCCCCAACCATGCCTGAGAGCAAGTCTTTCTTTAAAAAATTTTTTTTTAACGTGGAAGACTGTCCCCTTGAGCTTGCCATTTTATCCAGAGTGTAGCAGAAAGTCTGTTTACCCAGCTGCTAGCATTGAAACCTAGGTAAAGCTAAAGCATATTAAAAATCCCTAGCTAAAACAAGGAAAAATAAAAATTAATACAGACTAATTTTGCTTATAAAGCAAAACTCCTTATTTGCAATGCTAAGGAGCAATAAACTCAACCCTGTACTGTTGACACACTGTATCGGCATTAGGCGTTCAAGAGAGAGATGGAAAGTTGTGATGTGTGCTGAATCTGAGAAGGATAAAGATGATGTACTAATGATTAGGGAGGAATAATACGAAGATGTGAAATGAGGATGAAGGGAAAGAGAAATGATGGTGAAAATAGATATAAAATTCATTTTATTCTCTCCCCTGTCCTTTCCTTGTCAACATTTATTGGCCACTGACTGTGTACCCTGGTCCTGCAGATACAGAAATGAAAGATGAAGCTTAGGCTTTTGAAGAGTTCATGGTTCAACTACTTGGGTCTGGGTACATCATGGAGGCTGTGCCACTTCAGATAAAGAACAAATAAATTGGGCAGGTGATGAAAAAAGTTAATTCACCTGAGGAAATATTAACCTGAGTATAATTTTATAACAAGGAAAAAAATCATGACAGAAGGAAAAGTAGTAGTTTGGAATGACACTGATGCCAGCTTTTAAACTTTGTAAAAATGTTACCCAAGTAAAGGGAATGTCCATATTAAAATAAATGAATTATTAAAATAATAATTTTTGGTTTGGGATGATTTGATTATTTTCTTAAACTAAGTTTGTGATATATGATTTAATATTTACTTATTTTCAGAGTTAACTGTGTTAGCAGGTTGTGAAATTAAATGACCTGTTTCAGGACCTTTGATACAAAGGTGCTAAGTAAATACTTGTTGAGTTGAACTAAGGGTTTATTAAAGACCTTGTAATCTGATCATTTTCAAAATTTGGCATCAAATTACTTTTAAAAGACTTGTGCAGAATATGGTGGAGTTGAACCTGGAACATTTCTTGACTCTGGAATTTCAGAGGTGTCTAATTTAATATTTTTTTAAAAAAAATCCTGACATCTTGGTATGACTAGGCAAATTTGATAATTCTTCTTCCCTGCTTAGGTCTTTCTATCCACAGCTTTAAGGATGAGTTTAAACCATTAACCTAATGTATGTAACTGCCTCTCCCCCTTGTCGGCATTACTCCAGCCACACGGAACCCCTTAGTACTCCTTATAATGTGGCCTGGTCTTTCAATCCTCCATGTCCTCCTGCATGCTTGTTGCTTTACACTAAAATGGTGAAGAGTATTCATCTTATGGGCCCCTATTAGTCCTATAAAATAAGCACGCTTTTCAGAAGCTTTTCCTGCCTCTCTTGTCTGTTGTAGGCAGCCCCTCCTACGCTGCTACATCAAAGCATCTTTCGCACTCAGCTGTCATCAGTCACTTATTTCTCTTCTTCCTTGACAAGACAGTAAATTTCCTAAGGCAGAGACTATGTCTTTTTGATTTTTATTTCTAGTGCCTACTTGAGTTTCTGGCACTCAAAAATGTTCTTTCGGTTAGTGAGTGCATGAATCAACGATGGGTGAAGTTATCCAACCATAGCAGAACTGGCCAAAGGGAAAAGAGGGAAGATCTCCAATGTCAGGGCCTACAAAACACAAAGAGAATTGAGGTGGCCAGACATGACTCTTCAGTCATCAAGGAGGTTTGTATCATGATCAAAGAACATCAGAAGGCCTGAATTGGAGACCCTACTCTCCACTAAGTCCTCTGATTTCCCTGAGCCTCAGGCTCTCCTATATGTGACACATATAATAATACCTACCTCACAGCCAGCATTACAAATGGAACAACATGAGAACAGCTAGTACAGTGCTGAGTGAGTGCTGAGTGTTCGATAGTGCCCAGACTATGGGGGAGACTCTTAATCATAAATTACAAGTTCCCTATTTTTTTCTTTTTCTTTTCTATCTTTTTAAAAAATCATTTAAGTTCTATATCCTTCTTAGATCCATGAACCCTGTGTATTGAAGAGATTTTTTTTTTCTGCCAAACTGTAGTTATTATAAGGATCTAATAAGTTCAATTCAACCATCAAACAGAAATCCTGATTCCTGGGATTACATAACTTTGTAGTATTATTATTCTGATTTGATTTAATTCTAGCAAGAATAAAGCATGAGATTTTAGTTAGTCTGTATGGCCTTATTTTAGGTAGATAAATCGTTTCAGTTCATTTTTTGGAAAAATTAAAAATAGCTCACAGGACTTAGGAATATATTTAACTTTGTACTACTTTCCTAATGAAGGCTATTAATAGTGCTCAGTTTTTGTTTGTTTGTTTTTAGCCCAAAGTGGGATTTAAGAGCCCATATTCTGTTCCCTTTCAAAAGATACTTGTTCCCCAGTGTGGGCAATGGATTTGAAACTTGAACTTGTGAACACTCCACTTGAATTATTCCTTGCATTTGTGGCTGTACTTCTGTAAAGAATGAAACACTTTGGTTGTATGCCCCTTAGTTGGTGTGCTATGTTAAGAGTCTCTATGAAAAGCTTCAGCCAGGGTCTTTGAACTTTTAAGTCAGATACATCCCTGAATTCTGTACTGTTTTTATGGGTGAATTTTTCAAAGTTTCAATGAATATATTTGACCTTCCCAAAAGCAGTTGACTTAACATTTTCTTTTAAATAACATCCATTTCTTTATATTTTTAGTAAGAAATAAATAAACATTTAATTTCTCACATTCAGTTTATATTAGCTCTCTCTTGTCCCTTTCCTCTTTGCTCTTTTCCTAAATCCCCATTTCATTCTTCCCTCCTGTCTTCCTTCCCTGCCACATCTCCCTGTCCTTTTCCTGCCTTTCACAATTTGGACTGTTTAAAATTAAGTAATAAATGGACCTGGATCACTTTCCTAGTTGGGTTTCACTTATTTGCTTGATGTTTTCATTGAATATCTGACTTGCTTAGAGAACAGAGTGGGTTTTATTATTGCCTACCAACACATTATAATTTACAAGCACTGGAAGAACCTCCATTCCATTACACGTAGTTTACTGATTTCAGAGATTCTGAGGTTTTATATCACAGACTTTTTTGGCTTAAAATTTTGTTTACTCTTAAGTTCCAAACAGTACAGGGAGGGTTAAAGGATGACTTCTGATTCTTTAGTGTAAATAAATTTTCCGAGTCCTTTTCCTCAAACTGGGTTTTAATATAGAGACAGTAGTCACGAAAGCACTGGCAGTCTAAGGTGGGTCAAGAGTTGTGGAATGAAGACTGAGAGCAATCAGGAGCCCCAGAGATGAAGTTCTTCCTCCTGACCCTCTTGCCCAGGACTGGGAGGCTGTGGAAGACTCTTTTAACTCTGATGAATTCCACCCTTCCCTCAACCTGGCAACTATCAACTCTCCCATGTCTACATGTTTTTAATATAAATAGAGACACTTATTGTTTTCTCCCTCTGAAACTTTTTATGTTGGTCTAATATTCCATATGATCACATTTTAAAATCTCTCCTGCCAGCCTTCTTCATGATTTCTATTAACTTCTTATGAGGTTGCATGTCATGTGGTTTATGTATATCTTCAACCTGCATATTTAGTTTTGTAACCTCCCCCCAACCCCTCGTAATGCTTTGAATCATATCATTGTAGGTTTATCTGGTATCCACTGCAGCAGGGCTAATTTGGATAAATGGATCTGATGTTCGGTGAGGGTCACATTTGTTTTCTTATGCATTCTTTGGCAGCTCTGCCATTATCAGCTAATAGATGGTCCCTTATAAAATGTCTATATTTTATGTAGTACATTTTCTAAATGTTGATTATGTGGAGAGAGATTTAAGGGGCTATGTTTTGTTACTATAAAATCAGCCTGCAGGATAAAAGGAATACAGCTCTGGAAATCATCCCTTTGGCTCACAAAATGCAAGGGGAACCACTGCAACTCCAAACAAACTCCTCGTGACCAGGACTCTTTCCACCCTGTTAAGAGAATTCTTTGTGACTGAGAATCAAATGATGTCCTTAAGTGAGTCAGGATGGAATGGAATGTCATCCCACTCCCCCCATCCCCACCATTTTTTTCCAGGAGGGCTATAAACCATTCCACACTGCCTTTTAGTAGAAAGAATTAGGTGGTGGTTGTGGGATATTTATATGTATGTGTTGGGAGGGGATGATGGTGGGGGACGGGAGTCCAGTAAACTCTATTTCCCTGGATAAAACATTTAATACCCTCATTTCTCCATTGGAACTTAATGTATATTTTTAGATTTATAGGTTGTTAGAATCCTAAACATTTGGGTAGCTGGATAGAACTTTGGATGTCATGAAATTTAACCCTTTCCTTAGTGTAAGAACTTAAATTTAACAGTACCATGGGCCAGAGAGGTTGATATCTGGTGGGAGACTCCAGAAGCCAACTCTCTAAAGGCTTTCCTTTTGGGAGGCTGTAGGTACAGCTCTCCAGATTTTTCTGGCTGACCTTGTTTCGCTCTTGACTTTTGAATTGAATGGAGAAACTGTAGTTTAACTCAGTCTCCTGATGCTCTGATTTGCTTCTTAGACTCCCTGACTCATTCCCATCCTGCCCAATTTCCAACCTGCCTGTGGCTTAGACTGAGTTCTATTCTGCAACTACTTTGCATCCACTTGGGTTCTGTTCTTTTCTCCTTTTAGCTTTGACTTTCCTGCATAGTCCTTCCTTGGGTCTTTGATCTTGCATCAACTAATGTTTCTAGTAAGAACTGACTCCACCTCCCCTCCAGTGCTGACAGCTGGCATCCCTGCTGAGTCTTGATTTCCAACAGCTGTCCAGCATCCTGGAACATTCTCTAGTGACCAGCTACTCCTGGCCATCATCACCTGGACAATTCATGGTAGTTTTGGCAATTCATTCACTGCTTTGATCACCAGACTCTATCTACCTTAGTCCTAGTTTAATGTGTTCTCCCCAATATTATTACACTGCTTTTTGGTGAGACTTAAATTGAAATCTCTTGATTATCAATGCCTTTTCCATAGTACTCACAAACTAATTGCTTACTCCCCCTGTTTTCTATATGTTTTATATTCAGAATAATCTTGACTAGGAAAAGAAAATGAATAGCATTCTCTTTCCCTCCTTTCTTCTCTCTCTCTCTCTCTCTCTCTCTCTCTCTCTCTCACACAGACACACACACACAGTCGTATATACACAACTTTAAATCTTTTAATTTATAAATTTACATTTTCCTTTCTTAATGATCTTTCTTTCCTCTTTTGTGAATTGTTTTTCTTTTCTCATTTGCTAACTTTGGAAAAATAAAAATCCAGACATTGGAATGTCTGAGTTTATTTAAGTCTCAGTACTCTGTTCAATTTAATGAATGGAAACAAAAAAGGGAACTCAAAATGCTGGCCTGGATCTTGGTGGCTCTGGGATTGGCCTGTATTGGTGGCCATTGATGTGTACTGTTTTCGATAAGTAAGAGTAATGGATAATCTCAAGGTATTTTCAAATACATCAGAATATAGAAATATATTATAAAATACAGAAATTTAGAATTATTAGAAAACCAGAGAGAAATTGCTAGAAACATAATTGTTATTTAATAATTTAACATACTATCATCTAAAATAGAAGAGGGGAAAGAGAATAAAGTTGGCTCTGAATGTGTACTAACAAGTACAGATCATTCACTTAAATTAGTTACACTTGTTAGACTAAAAAAAGAAAGTATTGCTGGGGTTAGTGACACACAAATATAACTCCAGCGGCTCAGGAGGCTGAGGCAGGAGGATTGTGAGTTCAAAGCCAACCCCTGCAAAAGGGAGGCACTAAGCATCTCAGTGAGGCCCTGTCTCTAAATAAAATACAAAATAGTGCTGGGGATGTGGCTCAGTGGCCAAGTGCCCCTGAGTTCAATCCCCAGTACTTCTCCCCGCCAAAAAAAGAAAGTACTGAAAAAATATGAAGTATAATATTAAAATAATTCTTAAAAAATTTGCAATTAATAGAATTTAGCATGTGACTAAATATAAAATCAATGTACATAAAACAGTAATTCCATAGGTAATTCAAAAATGTAATGAAGGAGTGATTCTTTGTACTATTACCACCAGCAGGAGCAAATACAAAATGCCTAGGGATAATGGTAACAAGATATGTGTGGGGCTTACATGACAAAATCCCCCCTAAACTGTAACAATTCTTGGCTAGCACAACTAAGTATTATAGATATGTCTATTTTTCTCATGTTGATTATATAAAAAAATTCCAAACATCATTTCAATGGGGCTCTTTTTGGTATTTAGCCAATTCCAATGTTAATTTTTAAGAATAGACTAAAAAATATTACAAAGTATTGAAGATGACAATCCCCACTATCTATTAGAAAACCCTAATGTTAGCTGATATACATTTTTTTGGAAAAGTTGAGAAACTATTTCCAACAATAATTACAATAACTATAGTTATTTTACAAAAGGCCACTATCTTAGGGAAAAAAAATCACAACCACCTTTGTAAATTAACTTGGAGAAATAAATTACAAATATTGAAATTCTGATGTTGAATTCATGCATGAAAGGGTTATCTTACTAGAGATTAAATATATGAAAATTTAAATGACTGAGTTATGTTTTTATTTTTAAATCATTCAAGTATTTAATAATAGTCAATAATTAGTGGTTACCTAATGCAATGTAAATAATTAGTGTTACATAATGTTAAGACATATAGATTCATTCCCTGCTGGGGAGAAAGCAATTGGGCAATAGGCATATACAACCTTTAAGGTGTCATTCTTAGAGATCCAATAATTCTGTTTCAAAATATCCATCCATGTCCTAGCAAACTAACTTCAGAGGAATCAAGGTGAAGACAATTTAAAGTGCACAATTGCAGAGCTGTTAAAAACAATGAATATTGTGGAGCACAGAAACATCTGCCATGATGCTGGTAACTAAATAAATGCTTTGGAATATTGTACATCCACTAAAGTTAAATTTATCAAGAATTTTTTATTGCATGGGAAATGCAATAAAAAATAATAATAATGTTATATAATATTAACTTAAAAAGGCAAACTTAAAAGTCATAGATGGCCCTCCATATCTCTGGTTTCAATCAACTATGGATCAAAGTATTAGAAAAATTTTGTATTGAACATGTACATACTTTTTTTCCCGTGTCATTATTGCCTAAACAAATAACTATTTACATTGTATTAGATATTATAAGTAACCTAGAGGTAATTTCAAATATATGGGAAGATGTGCCTGGGCTATTTGCAAATACCATACCATTTGCATAAGTTACTTGAGCATTCAAGACTTTTGGTATGCTCAGAGAGTCCTGGAATCAATTCCGCATGGATACCATGAAAGACTATATGTTAACACCACCACCATGGAATGGCACCAAAGAAGGAAGCTAGGTTTTAACTGTAGTTGTCTCTGGGATAACATTATGGGTAATTTTAGTTTTCATATCTTCATATTTGTCTCTGCTTTCTAAAATTTTAATATGATCATATTATTAATCAATAAATTAATAAAACCAACAACATTGCAATATAAACCCATTCTTAAAAGAGAAAACAACTTTATACTAAAAGTAACCACAAATAAAAAACTCTGTGCTCTGACCTAACTAGTAAGTATACCAGCAATTTCATTCCAAGTTTTTGGTTAGTGAAAGCCCAAAATAGCATGGGACACAGGAGTTAAAAAATGGTAAGAAATTAATGCTATTTATGGAAATGACTCTGGTCATCAATTCATGTTCTTAACTTTCACTTCATGTGAATATCAATGTCAAAGATATCTGTGACTGTTTTCTAACTTTTATGTTATTCTGGATAAATAGCTAAATTTTCATAATAATGTTTTATTCCATTTACTTTTTTTTACCCTTACAGATTCATTGAGAAAGTTGTACATTTTCCTTGCTTTGACTTTTTAGGGGAGGGGAAGTATAAATTTGGTAAAAGGCCCTCGCCCCCCAAAAAAGCTAGCTCTTATTTCTGTGTTACAAAACTTTATTTTTTAGTGGGAGAGAGAATGTTTTGATGATGCCCAGTCTACCAATGACTTCTTCCATAAGTGGCAGAATCTACTAACAATTTATGCATGCTTTTTGTGGTTGTCTACTGTATTAGTCAATAAAACTTGCATATTCATTTTAACAGTAACCATATGAAGCATCTTAAAGCAACATACACATGCAAAAACTGTAAACTTAGAAATGTCAATGATTTTGTGATCATTGGTTACCTGATTTTTACTAATATATGACTATACACAATAGCAACTGAATGTGACATTTGATTAAAATGATTATTTTTCAGTGCAATAAAATAAAAAGTAAGATTACATTTGGTATTATTTTAAAGTAGGCTTTTTCCACTCTGACTTTAAGTCTGAATTGTTCATTCTATCCTATGGTAGCACACCAGCATTGCTTATCAATAGCACTTTTTACCATCTCTTGCATGTGCTCCGGGAATTATAAAAGTGTAATCATGAGCCACAAATGCAGTAGTAGGAGTAAAATAAATGGTGGTGTGGTTTAACCAAGGGCAAGAATAGTTTTTCAGTTTGCAGCCCAGTTTGGTTATAATTCTAAATGCCCATAGCCCACTCTGGGCATATCCAAAAAGAAATGAATTTAGGAAATCACTTTTTTCAGAAATATACTTGAGAGGGAGATAGTTTTATAATTTGGTCCTGGGGGTCTACGGGTGTCTGATGCGATGGTCAAGGTCTTGAGTTTTATTTGCATTACAGTTATTATATTCAAAATTCCTATCTCATATACCTTTCCCATTATTCTCCATTTCCCCTTCCTTGTTTTTCTCTGCTAATCGTGATTTCATAGGTAACCTGGAGGAAATCCTGCTAAATCCTACACCAGTTTAACTTATAAAACTTTATCAAAGAGTGTTTAATTCAGGCCAGAGCCATCTGGTATGCTGAAAAAGATGTATTACTTATATTCTTACTTTAATCACATAACTAATTATATTCAATAGAAAATTTAAGAATCACTGGGAAAGAGCACAGGGTAGTATCTTAGTTTAGGTTTGCCTAAAGACCAAGTCAATGGAGGTTATTGGGTACAGGTAATTTATTTGGAAGATGATTCCAAGAAACAGAAATAAGCTGGTGGAGGTAGGGCTACATGAAGCAGAGAAATGTGCATTGATGACCAGATTACTCTTGCAAGTAGCTGGGGCTCAGGCATCTGGGGACACTGTAAAAACTGTGTGGGACATACACCAGAGGATGAGGATGCTGGGACATTTATCCACTAGCTCCTATGCCTCAGTGTGAGGGTGGCTCCCATAGTGTTGGAGAAAGACAGGCAATGAAGAGGCACAGACATTTGAGATAGGAAGCTGTCTATATTTGCAGTAGGACTCAGGGGACATGGGACGGAGCATTTCTACCCTCTACAGTTGTTGGTGTCTGGGCAAGAAAGGCTGAGTAGCATTGTGGTTAACATAAGTGGAGGCTTGAATTAAAACTGCTCAGATTTCAACACTTGTCCTGTCCTACTAAGACATTACAGTAGTCAAGTTATGTAACTTCTGTTTCAGATGATTTTTTTTTTATCTGTAAATTGGGGTAATAAAAGTAACAGTAATTCCTACCTCTAGAATTGTTAGAGAATTAAATGAGAATACAGTAGAGTTCCTGGCATATGACAAACACTTTTTAAGTGTTCCTTGTTGTAGGGGCTGACAGGGTAGCAGTACAGAGTGGTGGTGGTTTATTTGTTCTGGGTAACAGTTCTGCTAATGAAGTCTAAGTTTGCACTCTTATTTGGCAGCTACATGGTATGTTGTCTTGCATTAAGTCTTAACCACAACACACACACACATATATATGTACATATATATATATATTTATATATATAAAACAAAAATATCCCAAACCCTGGAAGCTACTAAGTCTTGTTTCTCCTTGTGCCTTTTATTATTTCTGGACTTGAATACACTTTTAATTCATCCTGCTTAAAACAAAAATCAATTCCATTTAAATCAACCTGATTTCTGTCTCTACCAGCTTCTTGTTACTCACAAATCTGATCAGCATGATATCATCCAAGTCCCCATTTATGTTAAAAAATAGAAAACCTCCCTCAATACCCCAAAGTGAAACTGAACTCTCTGGGTACATTTGTTGAGTGCTGGGTGCAACCTTAGCCTTCACACATTTGTGTCATTATGTAGACTAAATTTTCTATTTTGTCCACAAAGATATTTTGGGTGACTTTGTTAGTAACTTTGGGGAAATTCAGGATTTCTTTCATATGCCTGTTTAGTATCCAATCAAAATAGAAATGAGTTAGGTTTGGTATTAGTTGGCTTTAAGAAAATCGTATTTGTTATTAATTCTTACTATTTCCTTTCCTAAACACAAAACAGTTATGTAAAAATCCTTTATTCAACAATTAGATATGTGGAGCTCCTGCTCTGCTAAGCATTATTTGGATATCCAGGATTACTTTTCCAAGAATCTATTACAAATTTACAAAATCCATTTTCTCATCTTCCAAAATGAGCAATAATGCATCTATACAAGGTTGTTACTGTGATTGAGGAAGATAATATGGAAACAAATAGCAGAGTGTCTGATCAGAGAGGTGCTCAGTATGTCAGTTTCCTTTTCCAGGTTCCACAGAGAGTAAACACAAATAATTCATCTATCAATAGATTGATCAATGGATCGATCCACCACACATGCCATCATCTTTTGTTACTCACCTCATTGTTAAGGTGGTATAGCATGGGGTGGGAAGAGCATAAATTCTGGAATCCATACTGTTTGGGTTCTAATCCTGTTTCTTGCTACCTGTATGACCTTGGAAATCACTTAAACCTGTCTATGCTTGAGATTCATTGTCTGCAAAATAGGGATGATAATAGTGTTTATGTTGCAGGGTTGTTGTGATGATTAAATGTGTAATATATGTAGGGCATATACATAGAAATAGTGCCTGACACATAGATGTTAGTCTTGGTTCTAGTGTAACACTACAGCAGGAAACAAGTTGAACTTATTTGCTGCTCTGTCATGTTTACCGTTAGTGGGGATCCTATATACTCCTCTCTTAAGCCACAGTTTGCTTTAATAATATATGCTCTTTTCATTAAAATTTTTTTTGAAAATGTTGAGAAAAAAGAATATGATGACTATTTCTATTTATATGTTTGCAAATTGTTTTTAGAGTTTTGTTAATAATTATATATAACTATATGTATATAAAGTTAGGAGTTCTATTTTTGTATTTACTTATTTCTGTGTATACGATATACTTAGTATATATTTGTTATGTATTTACTTTAAATTGCTCATATAATGATCTGTTGTAAATATTCCTTAGTATACTAAGCAATTTTACCTATTTTGTTGGCATTTAGGGTAATTAAAATTTTCTGTTGCTATTAGAAACATTTTATTTGAATATCTTTGTGCAAATGGAATTGTTCAAACTGAATTGACTCTGCTTATTACTTATAAACAAATTATTTTCAAGAAAATTTGAGTTGTTCTGTCACATCTCAGCAAAATGTAAACTTTCCTCTTTGCCACTTAATACAACATATGATGATACTTCAAAACTATTGTTTGCATTTTAAAAATCACAGGTAGGGCATATTTCCTTGGGATGATTTATTTTCATTTTTTCCTTTTGAATAAAATATTTCTCCATGGATAAGCAGGTTGTGGGTTATTTAAATTTTTTATATATGCCGTAATGAACAATAGGTAAAGAATAAAGGGATATTTAGCTTATAAAAGAGAAGATTTGGTGGAAAGGCATGATGGGTTTAAAACTTTTGAAAGACTGTTACAGGGAAAAACATTATATCAGGTTCCTCAGGACTCAACAAGGATCAGTGGGAAGAAGTTTGCAGGGGCAGATTCCAGGATGAACATGAACAGCTGTGTTCTCACATTTACAGCACTGGTTCTCACTGAAAAGGAATCTTAGAATCTTCATCAGGGAAAGGAAAATAATATGGGAGGGGTTATGGAGTATGGAGATGAAGCAGAAAGATTGGGAAGCTGGAGTCCTCATTTAGAGATTTCCAAAAGTAGATGAGTAGCTTCTGTAAGCATTGCTTTTCCTGACAGAACACTTCTTATGCCCTGAACATGCAAAAGAAGGTTGGGTGACCACTCTTCTGGGTGGAAGAAATTGCCAGTAAAATTCATTCCACCTTTGGAATCCTTTGAAACCAGAAGTAATATTTTCTCATCTATACCTCTTTTTCTTTCCACCATTTTCATGTTAGTGTATTCTGTATAGTAACAAAATTATGTTCCCTTTCCTAAGGCTTTTCATGCATGGAAGGCACCAGATCAGAAAAATGGGTAAATCTGTATAACAGTAGATTTTCATACTTCATTTGAAAATTTCCTTTCTTTAAGAAGTTTAAATTAATTTCAGTAGAGACATATTAAAAACAGGGTTTTGAAACAAAAAAATTAAAGAAGGGTTTCAGTGTTTTATGGCATATTGGTTTTCATTACCATGTACTTGAATTCAGATTATATTTGATTTTGATACATAGCTATTTTAAGTTTGTGTATTTTAAGTGACTAGCTTAATTATTAGTCCTTCAGGTGTGTCAGTACAAGACAAATAGATTTTAGAGGAACACATGTCACAATGGCATTCCCAACAATAATACTTAATTTTTATTTAGTGTCTCCTACCATGTGCTAGACCCTGAAATGGGTCTCATTTATGTTGCATTTCTTTCATTTAACCCTCACAAAACTTTTACAGGGTAAGAATTATTATTATATCTTTTTCATTGATGATCAAAATAAGGCTTAAAGGGTTTAAGAAAAATATTCTAAGATCATGTGGAAACAAATCCTGGCTAGCCTATTTAAAGAGCTATGGTTATTTTGAAATCAAATTTTAATTTGATATAAATTTTGAAATTTATATCAAATTTTGATATTTGATAAAAAATATTGTGTATATTTAAGGTTTGTAATTTGATGATTAAATATATATTACACAATAATATATACATACACACATTATATCACACATAATCACCACGATCAAGCTAATTTATGTATCTATCACCTCAGATAGTTTCCACCATTTTTGTTTTGGTGGTGAGAACATTGGCAATCTCCCTCTTCACAACAGTTAAAGTACAAAACAGGATATTGTTAATTATAGTCACATAGTTTTTGATTAGCTCTCCAGAACTTATTCATCTTGTATAACTGGAACCTTGTTCCTCTTGACCAACATTTCCTTATTTCCCATTTCCCTAATTAGATTCCACATATATGGTTAATCTAACCTAATATTGATCCAATCTATTCTTATTATATGTGTATAATACAATCTAATTAGACACACACACACATATGTTAACACAGTATACACATAGTAGTTGTCTTTCTGGATCTGTTATTTAAAGTTAACGAATCATCTTCCAGATTCATCTATGTTGTTGTAAATGTGAAGATTTCCCTCTTTTTATGGCTAAATGATATTCTAATATATGTATATGCATATACGCCACATTTTTAATTCCTTTATCCATCAATGGACACCTACTTTGGTTTTTTCCATATCTGTGTTTTTATGAATCGTGCTGAAATGAAAGTGGGAGTGCAGATCTTTCTTCTGATTTGTCTTCTTTATCTCCATATCAGATATAAGTTTGCTGGATTATATAAGGTAGTTCTACTTTGAAGTTTTGAGGAAATTCCATAGTGATCTCCATAATGACTCTACCAGTTTATACCCCCTTTCTGCATATCCTTTTCAACACTTTTTATCTTTCATCTTTTTTATGACAGTATTTTGTAACAAATGAGAGGTGTTGTCATTTCCCTGATGATTAGCAATATAGAGAATCTTTTCATATACTTGTTGGTCATTTATACATCTTCTTTTGAGAAATGCCCATTCAGTTCCATTACTATTTTTTAAATTGGGTCATTTATTTATTTTTTGCTATTGAGTTGCATGGTTCCTTATTCGTTTTGGATATTAATTTCTTATCAGATACATAACTTGTAAATATTTTCTCTTATTCTGTAGGTGGTCTACTCATTCCATGGATTAGCAGAAACTTTTTAGTTTGATGTAATCCCATTTCTCTATTTTTGCTTCTTCTCTTGAGTTCTTGGGATCACATTAAAATAATCATTACCTATACCACTATTAAGGATCCTTTTCTCTGTTTTTTTTCCCTAGTAGTTATATGGTTACATGTCATATACTTTAGTCTTTAATCCATTGTGAGTTGGTTTGTGTATGTGTGGATGTAAGGATCAGATTTACTCTGCATGTGGACATGCAGTTTTCTTTTTGCCATTTATTGAAAAGAATCTTCTTCATTTTGTGTTCATGGCACTCTTGTTGAAGAACAGTTCACTGTAGACATGTGGATGTCTATATTCTGGGTTCTCTGTTCTGTTCCATTGGTCTAAATGTCTGTTTGATGCCATGACCATACTATTTTACTTACTATAGCTTTGCAACATACTTTGAAATCAGGAAGTGTGATGCCTCCAGTTTTGTTCTTTTTGCTCAAGATCTCTTTGGCTATTCTGGGTCATCTTTAGTTCCATATAAATGTTAGGATATACAGAAAACCTTCTGTAAAGAATCCCATTGGAATTTTGATGTTTTCATTGAATCTATAGTGCATTTTAGGTATTATACACATTTTAATGAGAATAATTCTTTTAATCAACAAAAATTGAAGTCTTTCTGTTTATGTGTCTTCTTTAATATCCTTCCTCAATGTTTTATAATTCTCAGTGTATGAGTACCTTATTTTTCCAAAATTTTCCTGGGGAATCATGGAAAAATTGTGAAGGAGGAATCAAGTAATTTGTTAGAGAATGAGCTTCAGACCATGAAAGTAACTGGAGAGATAGTGACCTAAAGATTGGTAGTGAGCTTCATTCACACACATGACTAAGTGAGAGTCCGAGGTAAAGAGTATAATAGGAAGTGACCATATGTTCTGATCATGTAGATACATAGATATAGTACAGCCATTAAACATGGGTGTAGAATTGAGGCAGTATAATCAAAATAAAAAAGTCACAGTGGATCATGGTAGGACTGAGATTATTGTGTATGTGATGTAAGATAAAGCAAATATAAAAATTGGGAATATTCTAGTTTTATTATCATGTCTTCTTGAGAACCAGAATTATTCTAAAAATTCTATGCATTTAAGACCACTGTAAATTAAAATTAAAAGTACAAAACTGGTTTAATATGCTTAATATAAAACACCTTTTACACATGAATAAGAAAAAGGAAAAGTTCAATAGAAACTTGCAAAGGTAGAATCAGGCATTTTGCAGAATAAAATATAGAAATAACCAAAGCCATTAATAATCAGTAAGATACATTTTCCCTATCAAATTGAGAAAAATAAAATTAAATGCTCAAAATAATACCCAATTTTGGCAACAGAAGCTGCTTATGTGGTGAATTTAACACTTCTCAGTGAGACATTTCTAGTTACCATATTAAAAAATTCAACACCTCATGAAAGGGCTTTATTTTTCTGTTTAATTTTTCTCCATAGCAGTTCTACAAATAATATATATTTTACTCATTTGTCTCTCCCCTAGGAGATCATGATTTGAAGTTTGAAGATCATGATTTTTTGTGAATTTGATTCAGTGCTATAACCCCAGACAATGCCGCCGCCAAGAAGTAATTCAATAAATACTTGTTTAATGTATTAAAATAATAATGTCTTAAAATTATGCACATTTAAGGATTTCCATTTCTAAGAATGAAGTCTAGGGAAGTAAGATCATGTATAGTGATTTAGCTGTAAGGATGTTTATTGTAGCAGTATTCACAAACCTTAGGAAAATAAAACATTAATATCTAACAATAGGAGTTTGCTTAAATAACTTATGATTGATCTTTATAACAGACACTCTTCAGCCATTAAAATAAAATAATAGGTAACATTTCTTGACATGGGCATATGATCATTAAAACTGAAATGGCTACAAAACACTGATTTCTTTTAAATTTTTAGTATATGTTCTTATAAAAATGCTAAGGAATAAGCAAATTTTTTTCTGTGTGATAAGATTACAGTTGGTTTTATTATTTCTTTGGTGGTTGTTTATAATTAAATAACTTTTAAAATAATTATTCTGTTTTGCTTTACTTCTTTCTCTTCATAAGTTGGTCTGAACTAAAGAGGCTTATTTTTTAGCATGAACAGCCTCTGATATGAGGTATCACTAGACTTTGGAAACATGGATTTGGCCAACTTTCTTATATTATGTTTGCAGCAATGCTGCTTAGGTCTTTTGGACAGACAGAACAATTCTGGTCAAATCATTATAATAGTATAATCCATAGTTCATTTAAAATCTGTATAAAGCATTTTTTAAAAAAATCTGAACTGTGAATGATAGTATGAACCAGAATTGTTAATGTGCTAGTAATTAGTGTGAGTCTTAAGACATATTACCTACTCGACCTATTATCTCCATGTGTTTAAAAGCAAGTTGTGTGGAATGTCCTGAGTGACCTTGACTTGAAAGGCAGGGACTAAATTCCCTGGATGGACTCTCATGCCATTTCTTTGTGTGGCCTGCAAATTGACATGCAGAAAATGGAGAAAGCTAATGAATGCTAAGGGGGAAAAAAGATAACTTTAACTATAATTTATCGGTAATATGTAGAGATAAATTCCTGAGAGGAAATAAGGTCTGAGGAAATTACAGGAAATATTAAATCTGCAATTCTGTTTACGGTAGAAACGCCGACCAACAAATTCCAGCTGTTTCTCTGTGGGTTACAGAAGTGTCACAGGTCTGTTTATAGTTACTGAATTGTAGACTCAGCCTGGATCTTATGGAGTCCCATTGGTTTGGTTTGGGTTTACTCAGATTTGTCTAAAGGGACATTTCCTATAAGCAATGCCTTTATGGAATGCAGCCCTGTACCACATTTTTGTTTCTAAAACTTCCATTCCAGGTTCTTCCTTCTCCCTGCCAGCAGTTTGCCTCCCCTAAGTGCTGGTGTCATTTTATTTATTTAATCAACATTTACATAACACTAACTTTTGCCATGCACTGTTCTGAATACCTTTGAAACATTAATTCATTTAATTCTCTACAACAAGCTTGTGAACTTTGTTGTGTTTCTTAAACCAACACAAAATGCAAAAATCTTAAAGGAGAAAAATGGTTATGTGTCTACCTTACAATGAATAGTTTCTTCTATGAAAAAAGAAGGTAAAGTTGAATGACAGGCTGTAATCTAGGAGAAGAAATTTGAAATGCCTATAATTGATGTAGGATTTATATCTAGACTATGCATTAATTCCTGTAAGCCAATAAGAAAAGACAAACAGTTCAAATGAAAAAATGGGCAAAAGATATGAAGAGGAAAGAAAGGAACAAAACAATCCCCAACATCTAATGGCCCTTAAGCTATGAAATGACACCTATTTTTTCCAGTTGGGGAAATACAACTTAAAATAAGCATGAGATATCATACCATCTCTATCAGATTGCAAAGCTTTAAGTCTAACAATAACAGAAGTTGGTGAGAATATGGAGTGAGGTAGAAGTAGCTACTGGTATCAACTGCTTCAGAAGGTAATTTAACAAAATGTAATATTGTTGAGGATATGTCTGCTCTATGACTTGGCAGTTCCACTTTTCTATATTTGCCCTAGGAAATCAATCTCAAAAGAACAGCAACATGTGTAAGTTCCCATTGAAGTTTTGTGTTTAGTAGTAAGAAATTGGAGACAATGGATTATTCATACTAGAAAAGATAAATGTGGCACATCCACATGAGAATGTGTCTTGTGGGCAAAATGAATGAGCTGCATCTAGGTGTATGAATATGAATAGTTCTTGAAATTAAAATGTTTAAGTATAGCATGTACAAATACACAGTATGAAACTCATATTGCCTATGAATTTGTCCAAGCAAATACATGCCTCTGTAATACAGAGCAATAATATGAACAGGGAGATGCACACAAACTTTAAGGTGATGGTTACTGCTATGTAGAAAAAGGAGCTAAGATTCAGAAGGGCTATAAAGGAGGTTTCCCCTGAGTTTTTAACATTTTATCTTTTTAACAATGTGAAGCAGATATGCTAAGATGTTAACATTTTTACAATATGGAGGATAAAGGGACATGAGTGTTATTTTATTTTCTATACTTTTGTATTCCTTATGTTTTGGTATATTTGAAATATTTCACAATGGTAAAATAAACATCAAATTTAATAATTTAAAAATGAGCTGTAATGAATGATATTCCTTGTGAAATTTCTTTTAAAAATCCTTGAGAAACGTTAGTTTGATTTCAAGACAGATTTTCACCCCCAAAGTTTTATGTTTTCATAGTTTTATATTTAGTTGTTACCGTACTATAGAGTATCATCTTTTGCAATTCTCACTTTTATAAATATTTGCAAAATATATATTTAGCTTTCTGATTTTACCACAAAATTACTTGGAGCTCAGTGCCACCATTTTCTGGGCCTCCTCTTCTAATAGCAAGGTGGGATGCTAAAAGATATTTCTCTGTACTTTCCTGGAGAAGCCTACCCTGAAGTTCTAAGAGGGAAATCCACAGTTGTAGATATTTGCATAAGGAATGATAAGTGCAGATGTAAAAGGATTATAGGTTTTGAATTTTGTATATTCAAATATGAAAGCTTATTTTCAGAAAAATGCTTTTGACAAATCCCCAGTTCTACCATAGAGTATAGCAACGAGACAAGTATACCTTTTTATTAATGTGTGTATAAAAACATGAAAATTGAACATTTGAAAATTGACTCATTTAAAATTACATAAATCACTGTTGACTGAAGAATACTTTTGTAACATAAAATCATATTTCATATGTTAGTATGTGATGTTTGGATTTTCATGAAATAAAACCTCTCTGAAATTTATATTTTTAAAGCCCTGAATATTCATGTGGGAAATGATTGAGAAATTTCAGAGATTTAGAATCTTGTCAGAGTCTGCATGCATAATCTTTGAAATACTTTTCTGACTCAAAAGTGGGGAACAATGCATGAAATCAAGAGGGATTTAATTTTCCTTTTGTCACAAACCTTGCCCTATTCTTTGTTCAAGAGAACTCTGAAAACCATAGAAAAAGTATCTTTGAGCACCTCACAGACTCTTGCAGGAGATAAGGAAAAAAGAACCATTTCATTTGCTGCAAATTGCTGTTGTTGATTTCTGAAGCCATCAGATTTTGTCCAGGGGCACACACACTCTTAGGAATGGGAGCCTCATTCAGATATGGATTCAGCATGGAGCCCAGCAGGCATGTTCTCTTCACTTGTAGGATTTACGTTTTGGACTTCATTTCAGCTTTTAAGAGGAGATAAAAAATGTCTTCAACCTGTTTGGCCTCTCCACAGCTATATTGACACTGGCATCTCTTTAAATTGTTTCAGAACCGTCCTGTTTGTTGATCTTGTAAAATGTGCCTGATTTATTACTTCTTGCCCAGCTTGAGATCTCTGCATCATGACTCCCTACAGTGGAACTCCGAGGGTAATGAAGACCAAGTGGATTTCTGACACTGGTCATCACCAAACCTCTGAATGCTTCAGTACAAACAGATGTTTTTTAGAAAAACAAACAAATGACAACAGTAAACAATGAATAAACGCATAAATATATTTTAGAAGTCCCAGAAGTTTAGACTTATAACCCTAAAATATCTCTGAGAGATGATCAGTAATAAACATGACTGCTACATAAATTATTAAAATTTGTATCTTAGACTTGCATTTATAGATATGTTATTTTATTATTGTATTTATTTTTATAAGTAAAGGCCATTTACTGGGTACTTATTATGTGCTGTGCTAAGCAACTTGCAACTATTATAATTGCACTAGAACAGAGAAAACTGGAGCACAGAGAAGTTAAACAAGTTACAATATCACAAAACTAGGTAGAGTTAAGATTAAAAGTCATACTTGTCTTCTCAATACATTTTATTGATTGATATTCTTCTATATGTGGTAACACTGTGGTGACTTGAGCTCAGGGCTTAGAATGCAAACTTGAATATGAGTCCCAATAATACTTTCATTTTTCATCTTCAGAATAGGAATAATTTATTCTTCCTCATAGAATCTTATTGGTCCCAAAAAGCATTGCCAATGTTATGAGACATTATAGAATCACAGGGTTGAACAATGGTCAGCTGGGAAGAAGTCAGGAATGGATGGAATCCAAGCAACTCACCCAGTAGTTTCCCTGTGTTCCCCTCTCCTATCCCCAACCCTGTGGGACAGACAGTAGCTTGATTGTCAATGACCTAAGGGTGGCATCACATGCTAGCGTTTGATTGGGTTGTTGTTAACATGTAGTGGGTCTACCCTACTGAAAGAGCTTAGGGCAAACCCAGTTCAGAGCCCAACCAGCTGTTAGATTTGAGCCTTCTGACCCATAAACTGCCTTTTCAAATCTTTCTGTGCCTTTGTTTCCTTGAATATGTGAATCATATTAGTCACATTATAGAATTATGAGGACTAGAAACAATAGATGCAAGGTATTTCTTGTGGAGCTTGGCATATAAGTGGTTCTCAGTTCATGGAATGCTAAGATGTTGGACTTCAAGTGCTGTCTTTTTCTGTCCTTCTGGTCCTCAGCAGCACATCATTCATATAGCTTTGCTCAGTCTGTTGTCTAGGACATCACTGCCAGAAGTCAAGCAGCATACAGTGGCAGTTAACATGTGGACTTTATATCCAAGATAGAATTTTTGCTTTGCTACATAATGCTTATCTAAATTTAAATTTACTTAAATTCTTTAAACCTCCATTTGCTTATCTTTAAATTAAGATAGCATAATGAGTACCTCTCTCATAGGATTGTTGTAAGGATTAATTGACATAATGTGTATAAACTGTTCATGTGTAAACTCATGAAGAAGACCAATTGCACAGAGCCTTATACTTAGCAAATGCTTAATAAATGATTGGATCTATTTGAAAAATTACAAATGTTATTAATTGATATTTTAATGAAGATCATATGGATAAGGAGGTATTCTCAAAGCTGGGACTATTCAAAACCAAATCTATTCAAAACTCGTTTCTTTTCATTTAAAGCATTCCTCTGTGTTTGAATAATTCCAATAATCCTGACTGCCAGTGAGTTCCCTGTTAATAAATAAACTTATTGTCAATACACATAAGATGATGATTTTGTAGGCTCTTAGGAAACAATGGATTTTAAAGGCCCTTTGAATTCCTGAGATCTTAGGATTCTCTGGATAGCACAGACAGTCCCTAAATTGAAACATCATGTTTTAAGCATTTGTAAGTTATGGGGAACTGGAAATTTATTTTCCCCAAGAAATTCTATAGAGAATTTAGGGAACAATTTAGAAAAAGAAGGAAGAATAAGAATAAAAGATACTGTGACATTCCTTTTAAACCGAAGGGCCTCAAATTGTCTTCCTACCACCAACCTTAGTTTCTTATCAAACCTAGTTTCAGTGAAGTTTTAGGGAAAAAAAATCCACCATACTAATTTAGGCTAATGTGATTGAAAACCTCTTTTTCTTCCCAAATAGTCATATATCCATTCATTTAGCAGCTAGTGACAGCTACTTTCCAATTTCTAAGAATATAATGGTCAATATATAGTATGTTCCTTGAGTGTGGGAGAAGAAAGTGATCCTGGGGAAGGAGGTAGATGAATAGGCTTGAGACATACCTGCAATTGGTGACTTATTTGAAAGAGGGAGATTGGAGGCAGTTAGCTTTAAACCAGTTCTTATCACTAAGTGTGAAGCACCAGAGTCCATAACTGTGATAGTTACAGTGGGAATGGAGGAATAATGCTTAACCTTTAAAAAATTGATCCCACAGGATGATTATATATGTCATAAGAAATGATGGAAAGGAAGGAGTTCCAGATTTAGTCAAAGGTACAAGTTTAGGCAAGGGAAGAATTCTAGGTTTGTGGTGAAATGGAAATTACAAAGTCATCATGAACATGCTGTATTAATGGGGATAATAGTGCATCTGGGTGGAATTTCCCTAGGTAACTAAAAAAAAGGGAACTGGAAAAAGAAAGGCCTAGGCTAAAATATGGATTTTTGGGTTTTCTGTACAGGGATATGGGAATTATTTACTTGAGTGTGTTACTCAGCTTTGCATTACTATGACAAAATGCCTGGAATATTCTGGCTCATGGTTTAAGAGGTTCCAGGTCATAGCCAGTTGGCACTGTTGCTTTTGGGCCTGTGGGAATGCAGTGTATCTTGACAGAAGTGTGATGAAGGAAGCTGCTCACTGCATGATGGCTAAGCAGCAGAGAGTCTCTCTCGAGGAAGGCCAAACCTCTAATGACCTAAATTTCTCTCACTAGGCCCGACCTCTTTTAAGTTATAACAACTCCCAGTTGTCCTACAGGTTGGAAACACATTTTTAACACCTGGACTTTGGGTGGAAACTTATCCAAACCATAGAAGTGAGTGAAAGAGAATAAGGAATCTTGGGACTGGTGAAAGAATTAATATCAGTAATAGAAATCACCAAAAAGGTATGAAAGAAAGGTTAAAAAGTATAGTGAGTGTCACGAGAGCTGAAATTAGGATAGTCAACAGCATCAAGTAATATGTAGGTTGGAAGGATGAAGACTCTGAAAGGAATATTGGATTTGGCAAGTTGTCACTGGAGACCATTGAAGACTGGATAAGAAAAAGCACTGGCCACCAAACCAGATTTCAGAGACTCAGATAAATAGAATTGTAACTAAAAGAGCCAGAGATAGCAAGAAAACTTTTTTTCAAGTGGAACTTATTTTTTATTGACAATAATATGGAAGAATTGACAGATTTGAAATGCATCGAGAGAGTTTGTTGTCTTCTGTGAAGTTTCCTTACCTCTAGTTTCATCTGCATAGGTCTGTTCTCTGTATCAGTGTCTAGTATGTCAGTCCCATGCTCAAGGACGTCACTGCCAGTGAAAATCCAATATCCCTGGCATAGCAGACAAGATGTTTTACACTCTGATTCTAATCTTCCTCTCTTATTTCATCTTCTCCCCCTCATGACACAGGAGGTTTCAGATTCTTTCCAGGTTGGGTCTTCATACACATTGTTCTCTCTGCCTGGAAATCTTCCCTTCCATCTTTCACATGGAAAATTCTAACTTGTCCTTCAACACTTGGCTCAAATGTCACCTTGCTCTTGGACTTTTTTGCTGCCTTCCCAGGCCCAGTGCAAGTCTCCCTCTTTGGTGCTTCAACTGTAAGTTGTTTGCTCATATCTTTGTCTTAGCATCCTGAATTGTAATTCATCTGTTTCCACAACTGTGTTCTCCATTAGACTATATAATCTGTGAACAAAGGAACTATCTTTTTAATGTTTTGATCTCCACAGTTGACACAAAACAAATTCTTACTAAAAGCATAAGGATTGAATAAATATTAATGTAAAGGAATATATATTAAGCTATATCAGATGTAAGTAAAGAAGCAAATTAGTGGAAAAGAGGAACAGTTTCACCTCTGCTATCCCTTTTAAAAAATCTGTGATCACATATAATGCATGTGATATACAAAGTTATGTGTCTGCATGTATTCTGCTATAATCATTTTGTACTGGAAAGTGACTTTGGAGTTCAGCAGTTTCAGTTTCAAATGTAACTCTGACCTTAAAAACTCTATGAATTTGAGCAAGTTAATTTTTTGAACCTGAGTTTCTTCTTGGTGAAATGAGGATAACACTTCCTTATTGGTAGTTTCTCTTTGGTCTTGGATTTGACTTTTTCATACTTTAATCCATTTTCTAAAGAGATGAGTTCGTGATTGTTTTTAAAGTTAAATTCTGTGTTTTCTCTCATATACTGAAGCTAGAATAAAATAAAGGGGGAGGGAAGTACAGGATAATATAAAGAACCAAGTAAATATAAATTAATAGACAAGCAAAAGGAACTCTAGTAGAGTAGAGGAAGGAGAATGGGAGAGTGAAGGGAGGACAGGAGGGAAAAGGGGAGATCATGAACTGAAATCGATTTCCATGCATTTTTGAATTTGTTGGGATGAATCCAATTACAATGTATAACTATAATGCTCTAATAAAAAAGTTAAATTCTAAAATTAGGAAGTATAAACTCCAGTGTATCTTTATTCAGCAGTACTTCATACACTTAAATGATACTATCTGGTTAATAATACCCATTCCTGGAAGTAAGTGAATTCAACAAAATTCGAGAATTATATATGTGAGTTGTTTTAATAAGTTCACAATTATCTGGATTATGAAGTTCCACATAACTTCCTAGGGGAGGCCCTTCCTTTGAGGTTTGCTGAACTAAATCTAGGGACACCCTTTCTATCTTATATGCAGGATTCTATTGCCTTGAGTGGTTTAGATCAGCTCGCTCTCGTTCTCTTTCTCTCTCTCTCTCTCTCTCTCTCTCTCTCTTTCTCTCTCTCAGAAGAATTTTTGTGGTTAATAAAAACATGTGCTTACAGCTTTTTTTTTGCATAGATAAAGGAAAGGATTCCACATCAGATTTAGATCAAGAGATAGATTTTCAGAAGAAAATGATGGATCTGTCCTTTGGGAGCAGTGGAATGCAGCATGTTCCCTCTCTGATTGATGGAGTTTACAGCATTAAAGAACCTTTCCACACCCACACCCACGCAGAGATGCAAACAGTGGTCACAACTGCAGATCCAGATGCTGCCTCTGCCTTCAGTCTCATTTCCAAAGTGCATCCGTTGTTTTCCATAACATGAAATAAATCCCTCTCTTTTGCCCAGTGGTGAAAAGCTTATATAAATACTGAAACTTCAACTATTCCCTTGAGTTTTCTGTTGGCTAGCCTGCAGCCAGGGGTCTGTTTGGATATTGACATGCATTTTCTCTGCAGATCTTTCAAGCCACTTGGGTAATTCCAGTGGTGATAAATTTACTTGTCTTGAAAATTTATCAGACTAACCATTATAACACTCCATTTATGGAAAAAAAAATAATTGACACCCTGATTGAAAAGGCTCCAGGTTCAAAGTAACTCTTTTATTCTTTCAGCATATATCATTCTGATGATATATATCTATATATATTTTAAGAAGTCTTGGCCAGGAGATGACTTTAACAGTCCTTGAAAAGAAATACTAATGTGAAGAATTGATTAGAAGCAAGACACTTAACCTGAGTCATAATGTTCCCATGAAATAATTTTTTAAAATATTTATAATTAAGTATTTCATTGTATACCAAATAGGGATAGTTAATATTAGGGATAGTTAATATTTTTGAACTGAAATTAAAATGCATAATGAGACTTCTTTATCTATCATAATTGGAGAGAAAAGGAAAGGCATTGTACTAAAAGGCAAGAATCAATGCTTGGTGTATATGGAAGTTACTATGTAAATATGTGGATAAGGTTAATTAATTTGTAGTGATATATAATACTATCTTCATTAAAACTTTTTATCATGTTCTTATGTAAAAATTATATGATCAAAGATCATTGTTCATAGAGTAGTCTTTTAGAGAATACATTAATTTCATTTTTCCTTTTAGTTCTTTGTTCTTTTTATTTTTATCAATTACTTGATATCTATCAGTGATGATAATCACAGAAGTGTCCTCCAAGTACTGATACTGTTTTTGCACATTTTTTTTAAAGGTGAAAGAAGTATCTATTCCTAATTTCCTTATGGAGTCTGTGGATCTGAGGCCAAGTCTGGCTATGTACAAGAGAAGTAGAATTCCATGCTTCTGAGATATTTTAGCCATAGTTCTGCTAGTCTTTTCATTTGGGGGAGCATTTTACTTGATGGCAATAATCTACTTTTATTTATCTTGTGTTTTTTAAAATCTCTTTGGTTGCCTGGATTGTTAATTAACTAAAAATAGTTTGATATTTTAATAATGAGCAATTTTGAAATTTTTTTACATTAGAAATTATGATTGTGTCGTGTTGTCCGTAAGGATCCAAAATTTTCCCTCTGTGTTTATGGCCTTACCTCTTAAGAGAAGAGGTAAAAACAGTTAATCTCATGAATGGATTAGTTCCCCTTTCCTTAAGACCTAATAGATAAAATAAAGAAAATCATATATATTTTCCTGTCTGTGAATTTCATTTTTAAATTATAGAAGAAATAAAAAAGATAAAGAACATGGATGAATTTTAGTTTTGTTGGCTAACTTGAAACACCAATCTTTGCAATCTAAAATTTTAATTCATAAATCACAGTGCAAACAAACCAACAGTTAAGACTATTTTTAGGCCAATGATTGTGACTTTTAATTCTTGTGTAGTTTAAACACAGATTTCTTTTAAAATAACCATACAAGTTTATTTTTTGTTTTTAGGAATAATTTTGTTTATTAATATCTCCCTAACCTGGTATACTATACCTGAGACCTAAAAAAGCATTTTGTACTGACTTCATGCTCAAATTACAATGATATTATTATTATATTTGAAAATTACTCAATATCACATTTGGAACTCAATACCATCTTCCACACAATTTTTCTTTTCCAAATGGACTCTGTCAAAAAATACACAGGGATAAAATTAAGAGGAATTACATATCTAATGGTGGATTTTTAAACACTGGGACCTGGGTGGCCACTCGAGTCATTTCATATGGATAATTTTCTCTCACAACATGGCTCAAAGAAAGTCAAAGCAACACATATTTATCACTGTTGGTTACTGTGAAAGAGAGCCATATGAGGAAAGAGGTCCTGTTGCATTCTTTAGATTGTGAAAAAAAAAATGCATCTTTTTCTTGTCTGTTCCTAGGTTTGAAGAAGAAATGACCACTAAGTGGTTATATCTCTTTGAAGGCAGTGGGGTCCCATATGGCCCAATCAACAACATGAAGGGTGTATTTACAGAACCCCAGGTTTGTTTTTTTTGAAGTCTTTTGTTGCTTCTTTTTCCTATCCAGATTGATTTATAGAGAGGTATATTAGTCATTGATCTTAAGTCACATAGAATGATATTTCACTGTTACGTTCAAATTGTTTGTGGGTTTGAGAAAAAAAGAATCAGAATTTAGAAACTGGCTGTCCATAATCATACTTCTATATCTATCAGGTCTAACATATTTCATCATCAGCCACTCCATAAAATTTTCAAAGGGACAGCTTTTATTTTTCCTGAAAATCAGAAATATAGATAATTGACAAGTTGGAATTAATCAGGCTCTCCAAGATCTTTCTTTGTGGAAAGAAATAGGAGAAATTTCATAGTTACAGCCCACCGCTAATCACTGCATGGCTGTCTTAAAATATATAAAACAAGTCATATTTAGTTTTGCAAATTGGAAGCTTCCATGTGCTTTGATTAATGTACGTTATTTGTGAGGCAAGAATTATACTTTAATAGAGATTTGTTCTATACTTTGCTTGATAGGTTTCTTCTTGGGGGCCCAGGAAGAAGGGTCACCCCCCCAAAATATTTCTTTTATAACATTGTTCAAATGGATTACTTTTAGATATCAAAGTAATAAGTTTTAACTCTGTTACTTATCCTATAAAACTACAAGCAATTTATAATGTCTCAGATTCACATATTCCCTCCAAAATGTCAAGGACCTTAATTTTTCTGTGAATATTTCATTAAGATTTTTCACATATCTTGTCAATTTCCAATATTTCAAAATTATAGGAATTTTTTCTGTTGGTACTTTATGTAGTGGCAGGTTTTTGTTTGAAATGAGTTACTGAAAATGGAATATCCATTTTTTGAGGAAGAAGATCATTGTTGGTAAACTGATCTCTTTAACATTGGTACCTTTTTCTTGCATAAATGTCTACTTAAAAGGAAACAAGAGTATATTTAATTTGGTAATTATAATATTTATTGGAGAAAAAGGGTGAATGAATTCAGAAATTCTGCTCTGTGCTACTTTTTTTCCTGCTGCAATGGAGAGTTTTATTCACAATAAAACAATGGTCAGTATGGACTGGAGATAAGGGGACCCACTCGGTGTATACTGTGTAACTTCATCTGAAAGGAACCCCAAACTTCAGTTTAATTAATTAATGACTGGTGATTCCGTGGTCTACACACCTGAATATAGGCCCACAACCTGGTTTCTTTACTTCAAAACTTTGAGAATCAGCCATCTCTTTTTAAGCTGTGGCATACTAGAGGTGTGTAGAACTTCTTATTTGTCTCAATTTGAGGTCATATTTCACTAGAGATATTTCCTGAAAGTTTTCCATCACCATTTCTGTTGTTCTATCTGTGTTTTATCAGGGATAAACACAAAAAAGCAAAGATTTATTCTTAAATATCAGTAGGTATATTCAAATTATCTGTTTGTTTTTAGGCTTTGATAAACAAAGATACAAAGTCTTACTATTTTTTCAATGGTTAACATAATTAAAGGCTGGTTCAGAGTGGATATGGCCTAATTAGACTTTTTATACCTGATCTTCCTTCTTAATTCAGCTTAATTAATACATTTTAATTAATTTAATTGTTATTTTTGTATTTCAACTGTTTTGGTCCTGCAAAGTATCTGTTTTTGGTCTGTCTCATGGTGTCATATTTTTAGTATTTAGCTTACTTACCAAATAGAGAAGATTGATACTATATAAGTCAGAATACCAGATTTCCATGCTACCCTGAATTTCTAAACTGACTTCTTAACCCCACCAAAAAGTGGATTCTAATTATTACAGTTTTAAAGTAAAAAATACTTAATCATACCAATGATGGTTATTGATAATTGGAGCCTAGTAGCAAGGGTAGTGTTGTTCTCCTTCATACATTATTTCATTCTTCATTCATAATTTAAATAACAAAATATATGTATGCAATTTACCTGGATTTTTAGAAAGACTAGAGAGTAATGCACCACTATTACATTTTAAAAATAAGCAAAGATGACTAGAAATTATAAATATTCTAGTTATGTTTTACACAAGAGTCAGGGTATCACCTTTCACTTATGTTTGGAAGTGTTTGTCCCTTTTCAAAAAGAGTTCCATAAAAATTTGCATTGTGTAATGTGGAAAAATCAAAATACTTGTGTGAAATATATTATTAAAAACACCTTAAGGTGACATCTTTAAATGACAATTTAGAAAGTTCTTTCATTTATTAAATAAACTTTTATTATATTTACTATGTACCAGGTAAATAAGTAAGGATTTAGTATGAATTTAGTATTTTATGCCTTTCTGAAAAATAAACTCAAAATCATTTCAATAGTAGGCACACAATAAATGTTCATATATATGTGAATAAGCAAATGAATAAGTTGGTTAACTGTGGAAAGTGTAGATTTTCCAAATGATTAGATGGTTCCTATACCCCTGAGTAGCACTAACAAGCCTTATCTTGAGTGCTAGTTGAATTGTTCTTGGTGATCTCAGGGGACTGATGGTTTGGGTTTGGGTTAAGATGATGGTTAAGACCATAGGGTCAAATTTGGTGAACAGTTTTATAAACTTTGCAGACTTTTCTTAACTGTAATATGGTATAATAGGATCTTATCTCTACAATGTTGAAAGTGTTAAATGAGAGGTTAATTAAGGGAATAGTACAGGGATTGACAAATACTAAATGGTAGAGGCTCTCATAATAATGATGCCCTTGGTGGTCATCTTCTTATTGAAAACACCTTTTATCTGCCTTTGTTAGTGAGATGGGGATCATTAAGTCATAAACTACTACCCTTTTATGAAAACGTATCTGCAAATGTATGCCAGGAGTTCTCAACCCTTCATTATTTCTGATTACTGACAACCCTTTTATTTTTCATTATCCATAAAAGTTTTTCTAAAGTTTGATTTCCGTTTGAGGTATCCAAGGGAGCTTTTGCTCTGATGAGCTGCAGTTTCTTGGCCCTGGGTACAAGGAACTGGCCACTTGTGTTCAAATGTGGGAATGCACTGCTGGCGCAGTGGCCCAGCTCTCCATGCATGCTGTGCCAGCACAGCTGCTCATTTGACTGAAAATTACTTTGGGTGAAGTACAAGGCCTGGAACATGGCGCAGGAAGGGACTTTGATGAAGTGAAAAGGGGTATATCCAATCAGGGAAAGAAAAAAGAAAAAAAAAAAAAAACCAGATTGGGAACCTCAAGGAATAGAAGAGAATTTTGTGTGCCTACTTATCCAGTGGATCATGTAGGTTTCTCATCTGTGGCTTGAAAATCTTGGTTGACAACAAAAATGTACTCAATGGTAGAAACTATTTCAAACCTGACAATTTCATCATAGTTCATGTTCCAAGAAGATTTTATTCTTTTACTCTACTGAAACAAGAGATGATATTTTTATGTTGGATAGTTGGAAGATTGTCTATCTTTTATCTTCTGATAAAATGCTATAGACCTTTGCCCAGTTAAAATGATATTACAGGCATCCACTCTTAAGCCAATCAAGAATACTGTGGGGGCTTTTGTCTGCATTTACTGATAGTTCTGAGAAATTTTGACTCAAAATGCTTAAAGTGGTAGTTTTATTGTTTTTCTCCCTCAATGACAAATCATCTGTGGAAAGCTCAGTGCATTATAGAGAATAATATAGATTATCTGCATATAGATTTTAATAGCCAGTCAGTTTTCCAAGTACTTTCTTAAAATATCTTCTTTTAATCAGGCCAAGATTGTGCAGTACATTAAAGGAATTCTTAAAAAGTTTCAAAAACTTACTAGATGACCTCAGTATGGTCCTATTTAACATACCCTTGGGAACATGTGCATGAAATGCATTGTGGTTTGAGGGTTTCCAACCCAAACAAACTTAAAAGAAAATGCAGCTTTTAATAGAAACTATTCAAATTCCTGCAAAAATAGGTATGGATGTCATCACTGAGAGGGCTTAAAAGCATCATTATCTACACTGACCATCAAAAGATAACGCACCATCCTACTTTCAGGATTTTGCTTAAGATTGTATATTTGATTATTCTGGTGTATTATCATCTTTGATTGAGCTTTTAAGTTAAAAAATAGCAATTATTGGTACCTCTGATTAGTGTTTCTTTTTTTTTTTTCCTTGATGCCATGACTGAGAGTTGGGAAGAAGGGCAAAGCATGTCTCAAAACTGGTGTTGTTTAACAGTTTTCCCATTTGTACCACACAAGTTGAATATATCAGGTGTAAGACATCACCCTGAAGCATCACTTCTGAGAACTATTGGGAGGGAAATATCAGAATTATTGAAATATCACAGCTGGCCCCGATTTCAACTGGTGCCAAACACCTGCAGACTCTAAAAGGACACCAAAACAAAACCCCGCCCTGTGGCAGCAAGCCATCCCTAACAACCCTTCCTTAACTTTGCATCACCATCAAAACTAATTTAACATTTTCTACAGAAACTCTATTCTTCCTGTCCCTGAAGGCCATTACAACTCCTTTTGCAAATATTTCGTATGGGATAAATATGTCATAGTAACAGAGTGAAGTATTGAAATATTTGATGGCTGAAAATTATCTGTTGTTTTCATCTTATTATTTGTGGAAGTCTGTGAAGTTGGAGGTTTTATTAATCTCTAAGCTAGCTCATATTCTCTAAGTGATTTTGTTTTAGCATATTTTGGCAAAATATCTGAGCATCTGGGGAAAAAAGGCCTTCAATATTCATATCCTAAAGTGTGAAAAGCACCCCAAAATACATAGCTGTTTTCCAGTCCTTTCTACTACTGCTATTACTACTATCCCCTCCCGCTCTCTCTCACATATACACACCTGATGCGTTTTCTAGATCACCTTTTCAATGACATTAGTTAATATTTGTTGAATAAATAAACACACTCTCAGAGCATTATACAATTCAAACAAAGTTATATTCTTGTCTCTATTACTCTGAATGATACATACATACAGTGGTCCCTGTAGCTGGAAAACTGTTGATGAAGATCTCAGGTAAAATAATTTGTCTGTAAATAATTCCCAGTAGATAGGGAAATATAAAATATTTAATGAATATCTCTAAATACACATGACACATTTTAGATGATGTACAAATTCAGATACTTTGTGTGTTTGTTTCATGCTAGCTGGGTTTAATATTTTCAATTTTTTAAAGAAGCTATGTATTTCAGACATGTGAAAAAAGTAAAAGTTGAGTTTATTTTATATTAAAATATAAATTATGTCCAATTTTATTTTGTTAACGAAAATTCTAATGCCAAAAGCTTTCTGTTATTAGAAACTCACTGAAATGTTGAATGAAAAGTAAGGACTTAGAGTAACATTACTGGCATTTTATATTCACTTTTAAAACTATATGTCCAAGAAATCTGGTTGCACTTTGAATAGACACTGATTTCTTTGAACTACATACTTATTTATATTTAGATATCAAACTAGAATGCCTTGGACATCACTTGCTCAATCTTTTAAAGAAAAGGCGGGAGGCATGGTTTAGGGCAAATCACCTGTTCACTCATGCAGTCATTCACTCCTTCATTCAGGATTTAGAAATGGACGGCCTGCTATATACAATTTTCTGTTAGGAATTTGGCAAGGGGAGAGGTTCATAGAAGACATGAATCAAGAGGAGAAAGATGAACCATCAGAAGGTTGCAGTCTAGCTTGAAAGTGTTCTGTATCATAGAAGAATCACACACAATGCTCTATTTTTAATAAAAATAAATACTAGGCATAAAGCATTATAAAATTTTCCTATTTAGAGGTTTAGCAAAAGTGTAACATTTAATAAAATAGCTACAAACTCATAATCTTGAAACTTACCAAAGAACTCTTTATCCTTTTTAAAGCTCCCTATGATAAGGTTATCTTTATTATTAATCCCTTTTCATAGATTAGGAAGGAGATAATGGGGGGTTCAGCTTTTATTATTTAGTGATTTTGAAATGATTTGTGGTCTGAGGATATCAAGTTTTCATGGTGTTTTATAAAATTATCTATCTCTGTCTCTCTGTCTCTCTTTCTGTTTTTGTCTCATCATCTTTCTTTTGTGTGTGTTTGTGCACAAGCATGCCTTTTATTCACCAAGTTTTAAATATGTAGCTTATATTTTCTGAGCATTTCCAAAATATTTCAGAGTAGACATATATAGTATATTCACTTTGCAAATCTTGAACTTTCAAGTCAAAGACAAAATCTATTTTTTAAATTAATAAAAAAATGAAACTCAAGAAAGGTAGTTAATTTTATCTGGGCATTTTGAGACCCAGAATGAATTGTAATAAGCACCAACTAATTTTAGAAAATGATTTAGCACAGAACTGTCAAACAGGAATACAATGTAAGCCACAAATGTAATTTTAAGTTACGTAATAGCCAAATTAAAAAGAAATAGAAAAATTAATTTTAATAATTTTACTTAATTTTTTTTATCCTTATACTGTATCTTGATTTAGATGAGCCACATTTCAAAAGCTCAGAGGCCACATGTGGTCAGTAGTTAGTGTTGGCAGTGACTATCTAGCCAATTACAAAATATGTGGGAGTTTGTTTTTTACTTTTTTCTCCAAGTTTGTACATTTTTAATTATTTCAATTTTTATTAGTTATTCCAACTAAATTAAACTTAAATTTAGGCACAAGAATTTCATCTTTTAAAAATCCCATTCATAACAATATTCTACTGTTAATTTCTTTTTTGCTGTTACCTAAATTAGTGTTGATTTTTATGTGAACTTCAACTTTTTATAGTTTAGAAGGAAAAACTTTTGCTCAAATGTTTTCTATAATAACAGTCTGAAAAGGTGTGATAAGTTATCAGCTTTATTTTCTGATACATATGCAATAATTAACAGGGACAGAGTACCAATATTTATGTTTTCCCTGAGAAGCAGATGCTGGTCCATAATAGGGGTGGGGCATGAAGGGACTTTGGATTGTGCAGAGGGGAGCGAAAGGAGTTGAGGATGAGAAGGATGGTGGAATGAGATGGACATTATTACCTTATATTCATGTATGATTATACTACCAGTGTGACTCTGAAACCATGTTCAGTCAGAGGAAGGAGAAATTGTGCTCCATTTTTGTATGGTGTGTCAAAATGCATTCTACTGTCATGCGTAACTAATTAGAACAAATTTAAATTTTTTTTTTTTTCTGAAACAACTTTGAAGGAGGAGGAACTTGTGCTGTCTTCCATAGGGATGTATCAATTTCTATTCTATTCTTACCAAGCATGTGTAAGTGTTCACTTTCCTCCATGTCATTGCTAATGCTTGTTATCTTTTGACCTTTGATATTAGTCACCCTAAAGGTTTGACATGATATCTCACTGTGATTTTCTAATTTCCCTGATGATTAGTGATGTAGAGTGACTTTTCCCATCCCTACTGACAATTTATATATCTTCTTTAGAAAAATATTCAAAATCAATTGCTCATTTTAAATTCAGGTTTTTGTTTGTTTTGCTACTAAATTTCATGCGTCCCTTAAATATTCTGAAACTGCCATATGAACCAGGAATCCCACTTCTCTCTCTCCTCTTTCTCTCTCTGTCTTTCTCACTTGTTGATTGCAGCATTATTCACAAAAGCCAAGATATGGAAACAACCTAAGGGTTGATGGATAATTAGATAAAGAAAATGTAGTATAATATTATGCAGACATTATAGTAAAGAAAATCCTGCAATTTACAGTAATGTGGATAAACCAGAGGACATTAGGCTAAGTAAAATTACTCAGACATGAACCTTATGATTTCATTTATATATTCCATCTAAAAAAGTTGAACTCATAGCAAAAAAGTAAAATGTTAGTTACCAAGGGTTGAAGGTGAAGAAAATAAGGGAAAAACTGATTAAACTCTGCAAACTTTCTATTATAAGATGAATAAATTCTGCAAAGTTAATGTGCAACATGGTAACTAGAGTTAATACAAATGCATTGTCTACTTAAAATTTGCTGAGTGAGTACATCTTAACCCATTAAGTTTCAAGTTTTCAATTTTGTATTTCAATGAAATTGACAGATACATTAATATAGTTTGGAAATCATAACCTAGAGCTTACATTTATTTTTATATTGATTACCATATTAAGTTATAATTATATCATGACCTAAAGAGACTGTGAAAAGGGCTTCTATATTCTGTGAGTTTCAGCAGATAGAACTGATTCCTGAGCTAAGATAGATCAATAAATAAACTCTCTTTCTCCTCCCCCCCCTCTTTTACTCCCCTTTCCTTTATGGTCTCCCTTGTTTTCTGTTAAAGCATTTCCTTTAGTATTCATTACAATGTAAGTCATTTATCAATGAATCCTGTCAAATTTTGCTTATCTGCAATTTCATTTAATTTTTCTTTTTTGAAAGTTAGTTTTGCTGTATATAAGATTCTTGTTTGAAATTTTTTCAGCAATTTGAATGTGCTGTTCCACTGACTTCTGACTTCCATTGTGTCTGATGAGAAGTTATATGTTAATCTCATTCAATTTCCCTGTATATGACATGTCATTTTTCTTTTGTTCTCTTGAGAATTTTCTTTTGGTCTTCGAGCATTTTGAGTATAATATGTGGTATATGTGTTTTTCCTAACGTTTATTCTACTTAGAGTTCATTGAGCTTCTTTGATGTGAAAATTAATGATTTTCATGAAATTTGTAAAGTTTTAAGCTATTGTTTCTTTCTTTTTATCTCATCCTTTTTCTTTAATCCCCTCTCGGTACTCACATTATATGTGTGCTAATACACTCCACCCTGTCCTGCATTTCTCTGAGACCCTGATCATTTTTATTTTCATTTTTTTTCATGTTCTTCTACTAGTTCAAATCCGTAGCCAAGTTCTTTTAGTGAATTTTTCATTTCAGTTATTGTACTTTTTGATTCCAGAGTTTCCATTTGGTTCTCTTTAAAAATTTAAATCATCTCTACCTCTTTCTTGATATTATCTCTTTGATGAGACATTGTCTTCATACCTTCCTTTAATTCTTTAACCATGGTTTCCTTTTGTTCTTTGAACATATTTATAATAGCTGCTTTGAAGTTTTTTTCCTACTAAGTCCACCATCTGTGACTCTTCAAAGGCAGTTTGTATTGCCAACTTTTTTCTTTCTGTATTATTAGCCACACTTTACTATCTCTTTGTAGGTCTCATAACCTTTTGGTGATAACTGGACATTTGAGATCCTCCTCCCAACACAGAAGTTGTTTTGTTTGTTGTTTGCTAGGTGAAACAGTGACTTGGATGAGTCAGTTCTGTGAGGCCAATTTTTCCTGCAGTACATAGATTCTGATGTCCCAATTCTGATTGTTTTTGATTCTTTTACTGTTTTACCATGGAGTCACTCCTTTTTTGACATAATTCCTTTCTGGTTAAAGGTTGTTTTTGCCAGTTAGATTTTTAGCCTTAAAAATATGCATGCGTGTGTGTGTGTGTGTGTGTGTGTGTATGTGTATCTGTCTTGCAGACTGCTATCACACTTAAGGGAGTTTACATTTTTTATGTGTTCCACATTCAGCCAGGGACTAGTAACTTGGAGATTCCCTTCATGATTGCTGCTAAGAGGATATCATCTTGAATTTGCACATAGTTAACCAGACAACCAGAAATAAGTGTGATTTTAATTTTAATCCTGCCTTCCTAGGTATCATGCTTGGGTCAGAGCAGCTTACTGTTGATTCAGTGTTTGGTTGGAGTTATTTTAAGTCCCTGGTGCCAGTGGGGTCTCTGCCTTGTTGATGGGTCAGGGTGCAACTTGTGAATGATTTCATGTCTTTCCCACATCTTGCTTTGATTACTCCTTTGGGTACAACCTAGCACATGTGTACAGATTTCCTGACATATAGAGTTGACTGTGATCCTGGGAGGGCTTTTCTTCATTATATCCCTTGCTCTCTCCATTAAATACTTGTCTGTTGCTTCACTTGTAGCACAGAGCTACCAGATTTCTCTTAATTGCTGACCATAATATATTTACTGTTTTCAACAATGATCTTAGGCATGTAGTTCCCCATTCTGTCCTCCAAATAAGGTTAATCAACCTTAGGCAGCCCATCTCTGCTACTTACTTTTGAGTCATCAAATAGCTGCTCCATATAGTCTGTCCAGAATCTGTAACTTTATTCTGTGGGAAAGACAGGATAGAGTACTGCTCCATCATATCTGGAATCTGAATGTTTCAACTTTAAAGCAAAATTTTCTACTATTTTTAAAAAGTTTCTTTAAAAAGTGATCATCTTGCTTGGAGAGAATTCGGACATAGTTGTTTAATTGAAGTGCTCAAAAAATTAGTATGCTCCATGCTGGTAACCTGCTGACTCCAAAGGCTGAGGCAGGAGGACTGCAATTTCAAGGCCAGCCTCAGCAACATTGAGATACCTTGTCTCAAAAATAAGACAAGAAGGGCAGGGGTGTAGCTCAGAGATAGAGCACCCCTGGATTGGATCACCAGTATTCTAATTATTTATTTGCACACATTAGAATTATCATCTAGTATGTAAGCAAGACAAAGTAAATAAATTGGATGAAAGTCTCAATAAATAAACTGGACTATTATATGAAACACCAGTTTCTAAACTGATTGTCAGATAAGCAAGGTTTAGAGATTTATATATTAATATTAATTAATATATTTGTATTCATACAGAATTGCTTTTTTTCACATAACAAAGATTTTATTGATAATGGTTTCAGATTTTACACAGCAGTTAACAATTAAAGAAACTATCATTTCTCAAGTTTTCACACAGTATGAGAGAAAATATTCAGTTATTTGAAAAGATCGAAAAGACTTCTCCTGGGTATTCTTGTACACTTCAACCACAGTTATACATTACTATGTAATGCAGAGGCAGATAGGAGAATTTATCTGTTTACTTTTTTTTAGTTTATTTATTTTTTTATTTACTTATTGATTCATTGAACACAAATGGAGTACAGCTATTGTTTCACTGGTTGTACACAAAGTAGAGTCACTCCATCTGTGCGTTCATACATGTACACAGGACAATGGTATCTGCCACACATTCTATTATTATTCTTACCCCCCTGACACACCCCTCCCTTCCCTCTATGCTATCTATTCTTCCTCCATTCTTGCCACCCTTCCCCCCCACATTATGCATCATCATTCATTTATCAGAGAGACCATT
>JAJEJO010004561.1:85090-100107 GCA_020662805.1 Glaucomys volans | reverse complement strand
TTCCTTCCTTCCTTCCTTCCTTCCTTCCTTCCTTCCTTCCTTCCTTCTTTTTTTTTTTTAAACCCAGCATACTAGTAGTTGTGAAGTGGTATCTCACTGTAGTTTTGATTTCACTATTGACAGTGATGTTGAAAATCTTTAAAAATACTTCTGGTCTTTTTGTATTTCTATTTTAGTTAAAGGTCTCTTCAAATCTTTTGCCCATTTTAAGATTTGGATTATTTTATATTATTGTTGAGTTCTAAGAGTTCTTCTGCATACAAGTTTCTAATTGAATATATGACTTGCAAATGTTTTATTCCATTCTCTGAGTTACCTTCATTTTCTTGATGATACCCTTTGTGCTTTGAAGCACAAAGGTTTTTAATTTTGTTGAAGTCACATTTACCTATTTTTCTCTTTTGTTTCTTGTGTTTTTGGTGTCATAACCAAGAAATCATTGCCTAATCCAAGGATATGATCATTTGTGAGTGTTTTATTCTAACAATTTCGTAGTTTTTTCATTTACACTCTTGTCTTATACATTTTGAGTAACTTTTCTTGTATATGGTGAGATGTAGGAGTCTTACTTCTTTCTTTTCAGGTTGTAGTTAATATAGTACCAATTGTTGCAAAGACTGTTCTTTCCCTGTCAAATTATTTAATTATTTTGGCACTCTTGTTGAAAATCAATTCACTGTAAATGTAAATGTGAGGATTTGTTTCACTAATTTATATATTTAGCCTGTTTTCCAGCAACATGTTGTCTTGATTACTGTGGCTTTAAGTTTTGAAATGAGGAAATGTGGGTACCTCAACCATTTTTTTTTTAAGATTGTTTTGTTTTTTTCCAGGTCCTTTACATTTCTACCTAAATTTTAGAAGTAGCTTGGCAATTTATGAAGGAAGTCAGAGGGATTTTTGACAGGAGTTGTGTTGAAACTAGAGATCAGTTTAGGTTAGTATTGCCATCTTAGCACGTTAACTCTAATGATACATGAAGTTGGGTAGATATTTCTATTTTTTTATTCTTTCAATTTCTTTAAAAAACGTTTTATAATTTTTAATGTACAAGTTTTGCATTGTTTATTAAATTTATATATGAGTTTTATTCTTTTTGATGCTATTGTAAATGAAATTTATTTCTTAATTTCACTTTTGTGAAATTGTTTTTGATGATTTTTGTTTTGATAATTGTCATCAGTCTCGCAGTTACCCCTTCTTCTCATCCTGGTAAATCTTAAATACATTTTGCTATGTGAAATAAACCAGACAGAATAACTACATGTTATATAATTTCATTAAAAAGCATTCTGGGAGAAGCAAAACTATGGAGTCAGAAAACAGATGAGTGTGAGTTAGGGTAGAGATTGATGTACAACCACAGCACAAGGGAATTTGGGGGTGATTCAACTGTTCTAGATGTGGTGGATAAAGAATTTAATACATTTGTCAAAGCCCATACACAAGACCATCTGCACTATAATAATCACTTATACTTAAGAGAAAATACAACCAGAATATCAAGAGAACCCAAGATGGAATCCAGACTGTGACAGATTAATGACATAACTTAGAGGACCTAAGTAACTTGGAAAACAAGTCTTTTGACCAGATATGTTAAAGATAAAATTGACCACATACAAGCAATATCCTCTAGTTGGTAAACTGTTTTTCAAATGGGCATGGGTTAACAAGTGTGAAACTACCTTACATCTATACTTGGGTTGAACAAATAAGTGAATATATTGTACATAATGAAAGTAAGATTTCTTGCATTGTAGAAAGAAACTGTAAGAAAGCATAATGAGAATGAGAGAATGAACCCTGTAGTGCTGGATTGAAATCAAAGATAGAAGTACCAAATCATATGTTCTTTTTAAAAGACATACAGATACATAACTATAGATATATATGCATATATCAGTTAGTATTCAAGCATTTGGTGTCCTAGAAGCAGTGATACCCCAGTAGTCAGAACATATTTAACTCCTAGATCTTGCTTGTTAAATATTTTTCTCCCATTAAAAATATCACTGCTTCTTAGAATAGTTGTTGATTCTAGTTCAGGTGCAGAAAATGTCCAAGATAAGTCTGGATCTGTGGTATTTCCAGAAAAGAAGGAAGTATGAGGATATGTAAAAAAAAAATATAGGCGCTAACCTAAAAGAATTCCCAATTACCAAAACTAAAACAAATTACACAACGAAGTGACCCAAGCAACAAATGTAGACCAAAATTCTTTGAATTACAAAGAATAAAATAAATATTAATTCATACTTATACAATAAGTGATGAAATAAATAAATGAATCAGGGAAAAGGACAATTCTTTTTATAGAATTCCAGTTAATGTAGAAGAGGGGAAAGAAACAGAAAATCACTCTTAGAACATCACAGCAATAATTATAGTTGACAGAGTTCACTGGTGAATGATTATATGAGAAGGTGAATGTTTATATAGAAATAGAATATTTGCAGTACCTTCCATTCACCCCTCAAATATTTATTGATTACAATAGGAAAATGATAACTTTTTAGTGGAGAAAACTGGTAGATACACATTAACTGTGTATTCCTGGTAACATCATCAGTAATAATATGTCAATATAATATATTCCTGGATATAATGTGCTGATTATTAATGTGATAGTATTCTCAAAAGTCCATAACCTCAGTCTAATCAAGAGAACACATCAAATGTAAATGAAAAGCATTCTAAAAAATACCCGATGCAATCATCATGAAAGACAAGCAAAGACTGAAGAATTCTGAGTTGGAGGAGACATGACCACTAAATTCTAAGTGTGATCCTGAATTAGAGCCTATGTAGGAAAAGGACATTAGCGGAAAATGAAATATAAATATAATCTCTAGTTTAATTACATCAGTTTTTTAGTTTTCGCAATTATAGCATGGCAGTGTGAGATGCTAGTATTAGGAGAAGCTGGGTAAAAGGTACACTAGAACTCTTCATACTGACATTATTTCAAAACAGGTAATTTAAATAACTAAATATTACAATGAAACAGCATGGTAGAAACAGAAATTATTTTAGCAGAAAATAGGCAAAGGTGAGAACATTTTGAAAGCATGTATTTGAATTTAATCTCTGATATGAATTGCCAAAAAAGTAGAAATTGTAGTTGAAAAGTGCAATGGGGCAATTCATAAAATATGGTCTATTTTGAGCTTTATTAGCTTAGTATAGAAAACAAATCTTATTTTTGTTTAATAATGAATACAAGCAGCTTTTCCTTTTAGTAAAGGAAACCTATATTGCCAACATAGATTCAGTGTGAACTCTAATAAAAATTGAAATAATTCAGAAAATAATAAGGTAACTTAGAAAGGTATTCAACAAATTTCAACTCTGTAAAAAAACCCCTCATTTTGACTGCTCATTTGTTCCAGGAACTGAATAAATGACAGAGTTACCAATAGCATGTGGCTCTGTTATACCATATGATGCTTTGGAATTTGGCCTATCCTTAAAAAGGAACTGGATAGTTTCCTGAATTTAAAGTTTAGAAGACTATCAGAATAATGGAAAATGTCTTACTTATTCAGACAGACAAAATAATCAAAAGCAAATAATATGGAATTTTTTTATTAAGCCAGAAGGAAAATCCCAATAAAGGTTGACACACAATTCACATTTAGGGGATATTAATAGTTAGTTTCCCAGATATATGGAAGATCAAAAAAAATACTAAAAGACATGCAATATTCTTATAATTCTAGAATTAATACTAGAATATTCATAATTTTCAATATATAATATTGAATATAATTTAAAAGGCTACAAATGAAACAGGTTGAAGAAATTCTGGTGGATATTAAAGGAAAACTTTGTAAAGGCTTTTGTGGTTTAGAAGAATTTGGATCAGAATATCTGGGTTTTAATTCTGTAATTTAGAATAGTCTATCCCTGTAAACCTCAACTTCATGATTTGTGAAATGGTGATAATAGATATCTCTGAAGGTTAGCATGAGATCCATTGAAATAATTGATAGGAAAGAACTTTATAAAATATTAGTTGTTACATTTCATGGAAAACATTTATCTTCAGAGTATAAAATGCTATAAAACAAACAACTAGGACTCTTTCAAGGTATGTGCTGTAGTAGGAAGAAGAAAAGAACAAATTCTTGGCAGTGACAAACCAAATTTAAGGTGAGAGATTTGCCACTCCATCTGTGCTCTCACTTCTGTAATATTTCTGGTTTGTGGACAAAAGTATCCCAGGTAAAAATAACTTGAATAAGAGTTTCATTTTCCCTTATAAGCTGGCAGCATGCACACATGCTTCTGCAGTCTTTGAAGGAGGCGTTTATTGCTGTAATTTAGATGGCAAGAGAAAGAATGGAAAAGTTTGAAAGGGATTTAATTTATTGTATTTATCTTTCAGATTGGCAGGTATAATTTCTAATACTTAGGTTCTGAAACCAGATTTCAACTCAAAACTAGTCAACAAATTTAATTGCAAGAGTAACTAGTGGATTTAAAATAGTTACAATTGTCATGCAGGGAGGAATACAGTTGAAAAACCTAGATTATGAAAAATATGATAAAAGGAAAATGGTCAGATAAGAAGCAACATTTTCATTTCTGGTGTTCTACCTTTAAATGGTTTTCATATGAATTTATTGTTGTCTAGTCTTTAAAATCAAGAAGTACTGCCATTGCTAATTGAACCATTTAATTTCAGGCCCTTTCTTTTCTTGTTTCCATCCTTCTTTCATTCTTTCCTCTTTCTCTCCCTTCCTTTCTTTCTGTCTTCCGTTAATAGTGAAGCACATAGCATTCAGAATCATGTGGCTGCCTCTGTCACTAGTTAAGTGATCTTGAACAAGTCACTTAACATTCTAAACCTTGGTTTTCTCATTTGCAAATTGCCAAACATTGGCCATTATAGGGTTGTTGTGAAGATTAAATGAGAGAACGTAAATGTTGCTTGACACAGTAGGTGGTGTGTAATAGGCCTCAAGAAATGGAAGTTCTTGTTATAATCCCTACTATTATCATTGTAAATTATTATTTATTGGGTAGCTCCTAAGTCCCTCACACAGCGCTCGGTGATTATACATGTCTTAATAACTCAAGCAGTTATGTAAGTAGATACCATCATAAACTCTCCCTTATTGGGGAACCTGGAGATAAATTGAACTTACTATTCATTTGCTTCACTCATCTCTTCTTTGCATGCTTCTTTCATACACACACAACATTAATTATCTTCCTTAACCTGATGTTTACCCTTCCACTTCTGTCTGGTTTGGTCATCAGCTTTCTGGTCTTTTCACTGCCACCTTTCTCTGTCATCTCTGGCATTTTGGCTATGTCCAGTCAATTGCCTTGCAACTTCTTGTTGGACCCATTGAAATTTGGTTGTTTTCATTTCTCGTTTGAAACTGCTCTGTTAAAGGTAAAACATATGACTTCCTATTAGTCCAATCTTTGACCTCATACACGATGAACCTAACTTTGCAGCAGTGACCAGGTGAAGAGTGTCACTTTCTAAAAACATTTTTTTTTTTTTAAGATTTGTTGATGGTGTAATCATGTCCTTTCTGTTTCAGTTTCATTTTCTGGTTCCTGTTTTCCTTCTCTCTTTTAGAGATACCATGGAATAATGAGAGGTATATAGGCTAGAATCAAACAGACCTGGGGTCAAGTCTTTGCTCTTCTAGTTTCTATTTCATAGCATAGTACACATCACTGAACTCTCCTAAAATTACCAGACCTTGCTTGGCTTCAGTTATCCTCTTGATAACCCACCACTTTCCCTTTGTATGGCACAGAGTGTGAAGATTTTATTGTCCCATATTCATGCTTATTAAAGACTCTCAATGATTAATCAGACAAAATGACATATCTTTTATGGATGGTTAGCCTCTTTTCTCAATCGCCCCAGTACCTGCTCAGTGGGTCCATATACAAAAGTAGTTGTGGTGTAGGGATTGAGGCTGTAGATAAATTCAACAACATAGATTTTTTTCTCATCCAGATTAATGTGCCTTCTGCTACTGTTTAGTGTTTACCTTGCCAACAGCAAAGACCATTGATGAGCCTCCAGTACCTGGGGACACCAATTAGTGGCATGTTGATTTTATTGGAGAAGGTAGGGTATATGCATGCTGGTATTGACATACAATCTTGATATAGATTTGTCTTCCCTGTCCGTAATGCTTTTGTCAGTCCTACCATCCATAAACTCACAGAATTCATTATCCACTATCATGGTGTTCTATGCAGCACTGATTCTGACCAAGGAAATAATTTCACTGCAAAAATATGTAGCAATGGGCTCATGCCTATGAAGTGAACTTTTACTATATATCATCCAGGAGCACCTTTCCTAATAGGCAGATAGAATGGAGAGACACACTGAAAGACTGAAGTTATGTCTTAGGGGAAGCAATATATACTTTGAGTTAGAGTCTAATATATCATGCTCTCACTCCTATGGCCAAAATACTCCAAGTATGGAAATCAAGAAATTAGGAATGACTCCTTTAACTGTAACACCCAGTAACCTGTTCTTAGATACTGGATTCCTGTCCCCAAAACTTTAAGCTCCCCTGATTTGGCAACACTGTTTCCCAGGGAAGAAATGCCTTTACCAGGTGACATCATGATGATTACATTGAATTGAAAGATGAGACTGCCACCTGACTATTTTTTTTTTTTCATATCACTGAAGCAATTGGTGACAAAGGTGGCTATCTGTGGTAATTGATCCTGGTTATCAAAGAAAAATTGGTTGCTGCTACCAAAAGGAGATAGGGAGTCTCCAGGCATTGTCTTGTGAATCTTCTAGTACTTTCATGTCAAATAATAAAAGTTAATGGAAAACCACATTCATCAAAACAGGATTCGGACACTTCAGGAATGAATGTTTGCATTAGTTCACCAGGTTAGAGCACTGACCAGCAGAAGTCTTGGCTGAGAGTAGAAGAAACATGGAGTAGTTAGTGCAAGAAAAATGAAACTATAAACATCAATGACAACCTCATGATCAATTTCATTAAAAAAAAAAAGACTGTAGCATCAACGTGTATGTTCTTATTTGCTTGTAATGTGTGTATAGCTATACATATATATTTGTATTTGTTAACTTCTATCTCCTTTCCTTTCTTACAGCTTTTTTTAAGGGTAGCAATTAGGTCAGGGAAAATTCAAATGGGACTGTGACTGAATTTGGGGAGTAACATAACAGGAATGAATGTTCAGAATTGTTCTCATTTTGAAGAAAAGTTGTCTTTTTTGTACTAAGAATAGTTACATCATCAAAGGGTAATAAAGAGAAAGGGGGATGGGAATAGGAAAGACAGTACAAGGAATTGGGCATAACTTTCCAATGTTTGCATATGAATACATGACCAGTGAAACTCCACATCATGTACAATCACAAGAATGGGAATTTATACTTCATGCATGCATGATATGTCAAAACACATTATACTGTCATGGATAAATAAGAACAAATTTTTAAAAATATAGTTACATGGTAAATGGAAATATAGAGTTGTATTGTACGAAAGGGTACATGTGGATGTGAGTTGCCAAGGGTGTGCACTGTGCCGGCTATTGGTTGTTTCTCAGCATCACATTCACCCTTCTATCTTCTGCTTTGTACTGTTGGAGCAGAGCTTCTTCAGTTCACATTTCTGCATTGCCACCTGACTTCCTGTTTGAATCTTTCATAGAAGAGGCATTTAGAGGGAGTAAGCAAGGTGAGAAGGGGATAGTTCTTTGTCTTTCCTCTTTTTTTCTGCTTTCTTCTCATGCACTCCAGTTCTTTTTTGGCTCCTAGAATCATCACCCCAGCAACATTTCACCTTGGCAGCCGTTGGTCATGTAGCAAGCAGCAACTCAATCAAGTTTGCAGTTTTCTTGTCACTTACAGAAGCAGCTTCAGACTGTCCTCTCAGAGAATAGGGCCCTAACTGGCCAGCACCTTTTCTTCAGAGATCTGAGATTTAGCTCCACAGGCTTTTTATTTAAGTTCTTCAAGCTTAATGAGCCCAACATCTTGCAGTTTTTCTCCAGCTATATAGTTGCTTCTTGTTACCTCTGTAATGCCTTAGAGGTCCCTTTTTATCCTTTTGGTTACCTAATATACACCTTTATTCTTTTTATCAAATTATTTTTTTTTACTACACTATTTCTGAAAAGAGAAATGATGTGATTTAGGTTTTCTAACTTGACCTTTTCTGATACTGAAAGTCTTAGAAAAAAATATTGAATTTGGAGAAATTTTATGTAGGAAATATAAAACATATCATAAAGGAAAACACCTCACAGATATTTGAGATTATCCATCAAGGGTGTAACAGACTGAGTTGTTCATTCTCCTTTGACTTTAGACTAATGTTCTATCTATCTATCTATCTATCTATCTATCTATCTATCTCTCTCTCTCTCTATCTATCTATCATCTGCCTTTTGGAAGAAAGATTTATTTTGTCTTGAAGTTTCAGCCCATGATTACTTTGCCTGGTTGCTCTTAGGCTTGTAGTGAGGTAGAACATCTTTGTGGGGAGAGTGTAGTAGAGCAAGTTTGCTTATCTAATAATAGCTGGGAAGCAGAGAGAGAGAGCTCACTTTAATAACAAAGTCCCTCCCTTGAAACCCATTATAAATCCTTAAGTGTATTATTCCACTGAAGAGGTCAGAGCCCTCATGATCCAGTCACCTCCCAAAGTCCCCACTTCTGAACAAGGCTTCAATGGGTACTCAGCCTTCAACACATGAACTTTTGGGAGACATTGAAGATCCAAATCATGACAGTAGATCTACTTTTAGATACTATAGGAGATTATAAGATACAAAATGCTTTTCTTGTTTCATATTTACAAGTCTTTCCTACTGAGAGACTGACACTATTGTTGTAGATGACAATGTCAGCAAGAGTAAATTTCTATATTACTTGATTTAATAAATCTTGTTTAGAAAAATTCCAACTCAAACTAACATTTTGCTTACTTTCTAGAAATTCAGGACACAAGGTCTATTACAAAAATATAGTTTATGCATAAAATTCAATGATATCATTAATTTCTGCCAAACTGTTAAGTGAAGCCAATAATGAAATATAACAGATGAAAGTCCCTTTTGATCCCTATTTTAATAATAAATAATTTGATAAGAGTATTAGTAGAATTAAAAAACACATAAAGAATGTCCTGATGAAAAAGATATTTAGGACAAAGTTGTAAGTTGGCTTATGTATGAAAGTATCTTTAGCATAAATTCCTTCAAGTATTATTTCTAGTTGAGAATGGTATGTAGAATTTGATTTTTAGTAGAAACTACCAAAATGCTCTTCAAAAGGCTGTACTAATTTATACTTCATCCAAAATCAAATCAAGAATGCTTATTTCAGCATACCTTGACCCACACTGGATATTATCAGTCTTCACAAATTATGCTAATCTGATTGGCCAAGGAAGATGGCATTTGCATTTCACCAACACCAGAACTTTCATTTGCTAGATTAAAATGAGTTGTTCATTTTGTGGTTGTCCATTTGCCTTAACTGTTAAAACCCTTTGCCTATTTTTTTCTGTTAGATTATAAGAAACTTTTACTTTTAAACATTATGGATTTTATACATAGCAAATTTTCCCCAAGTGCTTGCATTTTAACTTTTCTTATGCTATTTTTGTTTTGTTTTGCCAAACAACATTTTCATTTTTAATGTAGTCATATACATCAGTCTTTCCTTTCTTTGTGTCTTGCAGGAAGAAGCCTACCTTCTGTTAAAGAAAAGTGGTTAAAGGTGGTAAGGGAGTGTCTCTCTCTCTCTCTCTCTCTCTCTCTCTATATATATATATATATATATATATATATAGATAGATAGATAAATATAGATATATATAGATAAAGGTGGTAAGGGAGTGTCTCTCTCTCTCTCTCTCTCTCTATATATATATATATATATATATAACGATATCGTTAATAATCCCTCCTTGAATTACAGTGGAGGAACCACTGTAATGAAGCCTTGCAGCAAGAGAGAGAGAGGGAGAGAGAGAGAGAAAGAGAAAGAAAGAGAGAGAGAGAGAGAGAGAGAGGGGAGAGATATGATTACAAGAAAGAGTGGGAATTTATAACCAAGGAGGAGGATTGAAGTGAGTGGATGGAAAATTACTAAAGGAAAACATCAAGGGTGAGGAGAGATTAAACTGCCCTAATAGGAGTCATTCAAGTCAGGCCTAGGGTGATTGGATATCACCTGGTGATAGTGGAGGATGAGGAAACTGTTTAGATATTGAGGATGACACCTGTTGAGGATGGTTAAACTATTTGTGACACTGAAACAAGCTTGAAAACCTGAAATTTTAGGCATAATTGAAAAGGGCTCAGAGGAGCCTGAGGTAGAGTTTGGTAAGGAGAAAATCATTATCAAAATAAATTTCACATACACATGGATCCTTTGCTGGACTTTCTATTCTGTTCACTCATCAGTCTGTATGTTCTTGGATTAGTATCTTGCTAGTGTTTTCTATTGTTGTTATATATTAGGCCAAAGTTTCTCTCAATATTCTTCTTTTTAAAAACACATTTCTTATTCATTTCATGAATCTATTCAGCATAGATTTTAGAATCATGGGGATTTCATTTAATTTACAGATCAATTTGAAGACAAATGTATACATTTGTGATATTGAAACTTTCCATTCAGGAGCATGGTGTTTCTCTGGGAATAAGTGTTTTATGTCTTTAGATGGGCAGTTTTTAAAAATACGTTTCACACATTTACTTTGGCTTCGTTCTTAGTGATTATGAGTGCTATTTAAATTCTGAACAAGATATTCACAGGTTTCATCTTTCAATTTGTGGTAGCTATCTTATATGATAGCTACCACTAATTTTACATGTTGGTATTATTTTCAACTGACTTTGTAAATGCATGTTTATTTTGATAATTTCCTAATACTTCTCTTGTTGTCAAATTGTTGATAGAGAGTATCAGTTAAGTTTTTTTATGCAACTTATTCCTGATGTCTTTTTCTCATTAAACTTACTAGGACTTTCTTTTTGTCCTAAGAGAGTTCTTACAATCTCCCAGTCATTAATCAAATCTTTATCTGTATTCATCTTCCTAGTTAGTTCATCTATTGAGTTTTTAAAAAATTTTGACCACAGTGTTTTTAACTTCTTAAAATGCTGATTATTCTTCACCTTCCTCTTTTCAAATTTTTTCCAGTGTTTTTTTTTTAAAGGAAATGCAATTCTTATTCTTATTCATGGTAATAATTACAATCATTTAAAAATTTCTGTTTAAAAAATTTCAATTTCTTACAAATTAGTTCTTAATTGACATAGTAATTGTGCATATTTATGGGAAACAGTGTGAATTTCAATGTGTGTATATAATGTGTAATGATCATATTAATTGGTATAGCTATCCCTCAAATGTTTTCTTTGTGTTGGGACCATTCAAAATACTCTCTCATAGCAATTTAAAGATATATCATTAGTTGTTGTCTTCTATAGTTCTCCAGTTGCTCACAACATTTTATCACACTTTTACTTTCCCTTAACTATTGTGATTCTTGATAGCTTTTTAAAAGTTTTATTTGAAGCACTCAGTTGAGTGTTTTTGGTATTTGGAGGTTATTTTCCTAATCATAAGTGGTAATTCCTATTCTTTCAACAATGATTTTGGTGAAGTACCAGGAACACTCCAGTAACTCTAGTGATAAATACTGGAGAGTATAGCAGGTGCTTCTCTTCTTCACTCCAATGCTGAGCCATGGAGAAGTGTTTTTTTCATTATCAGTATGTTTGTCCTTAGCATCTGAGTTAGCATTAGCTTTATACTTAATTCAAGTGCTACTGTATAAGTTAGGCAAAGATCCACATTAATCTTTTAAACATCATTATTTTCTCCTAATAGTTGTAAATTTAATATGGCAGAATAATGGAACTAGAAGTACTGATCCATAATGAAATCCTGGAGAGTAAGGAGACTTTAATTTATTCTCTGTATTAATGCCTCTTCTCACTTTGGCACTTTTCATCAATTGCTATTTGTCTGAAGCTGTAGAGGAAGTTGCAGAAGAATTACTGGAACATTCATGACATGTTTTGGAGATGGTGAATTAATATAGAATTATGATTGGAGTTTAGAAATTCACATAAGGAATGAATTGCAGATAAAAATATAGCCAAGTTGGGAAGATGTTTACATTTATGTCTAGGGAGTTAGGACCCTGTCAAGAATGGAGTATTGATGGGTTTTGAGCAAAGAAGCATGCTGGGAAAGTGGCTTTGTCATTGGTGTCCAAGAAAAGTGTAATGGAAAGGAGGAGATCTAGAGTCTGTTGCAGGAATCTAGGATGAGGTGAGAAGGGTCTGAGAGAGAAGTTGAAATGGAAAAAAAGTGACCGAGTTGAACAAAAGAATGTTTGAATTTGGTGATTTCTTGGATGAGAGTGAAGAAGGATGAATACTCAAGAAATATAAATGTTTCAAACCTGGGTTATTCTAAAGAAATAAGTGTTACATAATTAAGGAGATCAAAGAGAAGTGCTATTTATTTCCTGTCATTTAAGTGATTAGACAAAATCATGTTTTATGTCTTGAATTCTTCTATACTTTCTGTCCAGTGACACTGAGGATCCACTAGTTGCATAGGAAACAGAGGTAGAGAAGATGGTGTTTGAGGTATATCCTGGTCAGGTCTGAGGACAATCTGGTTGAGATATCTGCCATTTTACTTGTCACCAAAGCTGTTCAGCTGTTCCAATCTGGCTAGCTGGACTCAACTCCTCTTCTATTCTGGATTATCATGAAGGATATCAGAATGAAACCAATTCAGGATATTGATTCATGAGAACACTAGACCTTAACCAATTTTTCAAGAGAAATTTTAGGAATGGATGAATATTTTTTGTATGTATGAATATTTTTATCAGTAAAATAAAAATAAAAGTTTCTTTAAAAATGTGAAATAAAAATAAAAATTTCTTTAAAAATATGTGAAAATGCTCTTTTGAGGCCTTTTAGGGTTTTGTCTTTGTTGCTATTGGTAGATGTGCATTTAAGAAACTCCCCATTTTCACTGTTTTTTTCTTTCTAAATAATTTTCACTGTGCCCTGTCTAGCTAAGGAGTTACAAAGACGTGGTAGTTTCGTATGGTTGCCATAGGATAAAATAGATAAAATAGGCAAATATAAGCCATATGCCATGGAGAGTGCTTTGTTTATAGTAAACCCTCAGCAACTGATCAATATTAGGATTCTCAGATTAACAAACTTCTCTGCATTTTACTGATCATGCCGTGAATTAAGGTAGCGTGTCTCAAACTTTAGTGTGTATATTTAGTGTATATTAGGATTTACTAAAATGCAGATTGATGGACTTCATCCCCAGGTGATTCAGTTAGTCTTGGGTAGGTTCTGAGTGTGTATTTCTACCAAGTTCCCAGATGATGTTAGTGCTGCTGGTTGGGGACCAAACCTTGAGAAGCAGTGGTTTGGGAGAGACACAGGGGATGCTATTTGTGTTTGTAACGGAGGCAGTTACTCTGCACTTAAGAATTCTGTTCCCTCTGGCTGTCCATTCTGAACCTGAGTCGGCTATGCTCTTTGTTTTCTGAAGCAGCAGAAACCAGTCAGCAGGTGACAAATTTCATTACTCTACTTTCTTTGAATTTTCCCAGGGAGTGCTAAGTATATCACTGTTAGTGCTGGCACTTTTCTGTTATTTTAAGGATTCGTTGGTTTTTCCAAGGTGTTTTTCCTCAGTCCAAAAGATGTGAATAGGAACATTAAGATGATGTTTGGATCTGTCTTGGTATTTGATATGCTGCAGAATATGTTTTCCATTTAATATTAATTTTTATCTGTTATTTTCTTTCTTATATCCTTTTCAATTCTTATTTAATTAGAGTTACAAATGGCATTGCTTATAAACATGCTTGTTGTAAGCACAGCAATGTGGCTTTCAGCATCTCTGTAATGAAAGTTTAAACTACTTGGAACTCTAGCTTACATTCCTTTAAGTCTTTATGATCTAAATATTCTTTTCCATGATGCCAAAAAGGTTCTGTGTGATCATCTAAAGTTTGAAATTCTTTTTCAAATCAAAGGCACTGCCAAACTCAGAAGCAACTGTGTGAAGAAAATGTGTGGAAACACTACTCATTACAGGTTGGTTTATAAAAAGAGTTGCAGATTGATAGGTCTTTGAAAAATGTTTGGTGACACAAAACTCTTTCAATCAGTTCCAAATCTGGCAACTCTCTTGTTGCATTAGATTTTCTTTCCCTCACTTTTCTTCTCTTTCTAACAGAGACAGACACATCCTTTTTCCTGCACCCCATTTTAGATGACTGATGGAAAAGTAAACACCAAATATGAGCATGTGGGGATGGTTTATTTCTTTTTGCCTTGACTAGAAGGCAGTGTTGAAAAGGAGACACTGCTGTCATTTCACAATGTAGGAAATTTAGAAAAGGTGTTAGAGCTGTTTTAAATAATTTCTATTTTTGGATTATGCCATTCATGAGGGTATGTAGTCTTTCCTTTATAGAAGGAATTTGTTTAAAGTATATCTGAGATCTCTTGGTGACAAATAAACAATGTGTTCAAAAGAAAGCCTGTGATTTTTTCATTAGATGATTCATGCTTAAAAATGTCAAATGATCAGAAATGAAAGACCAATGATCAGGTCATTAGAAACATATGGTTATGGGGATTATTATGCATGCCAACTCTAAATATGGAATCTCAGTCCCTTCTTTTGTCCTTATAAAGATGGCAGACTTTTGTGCCTAGTTCTTTTCTTTTTATATCCTAAACTCAGTGCCTTTACAGTTTCATTTTGTGTGAGGCAGTATATCACAGTGGACTATGGGGTGAGTTTGTCGGGGTTCAAATTCTGACTCTACTATTTATTCATTGAGTGATGTTGAGAAAGCTAGGTGTACCTTGCAGTATCTCCATTTCCCAATTTGAAAAATGAAAGTAATGTGTAAAACTCAAGAAAGGGTGAGGCGGGGACTTGGCGGGTAGAGGTC
>JAJEJO010004561.1:62708-85080 GCA_020662805.1 Glaucomys volans | reverse complement strand
AGGTGTGCCTCATTGGTCACTTCTGGCACAGTGTGTTGCTAGGTGACCATGCTCCCTCCCCCTGCAGCCACCCCATTAGACCTAACATAATGAGTATATTTACCTTGAAAGATTACAGTGAAGATTAAATGAGTGAGTGCATGTAATACCCTTAGAACAGTTCCTGCCACATGATAGGTGCTCAATCACTGTTGGCTTTTATTATTTACTTTGACTAACTTTCCTTTCTTGATTTTTATTGCTTCCCTGGGGGGGATTATGAGAGCCTCAATGTAAATTGCTACTTAGGATATCACTTCAAAATGATTCAGACTTGAAATGGTTTAAATATTTAGATTGTCATCTTTGTAAAAGTTGAATATATGAAATTTTGATCAAGGGTTTAGAGAGAGCTTTACATATATATATATATATATATATATATATATATATATATATATATAATCAGACTTTGTTGTGGAAATATCTCTACAAATTAAGACTTAAAAAATCTGTTTTAGGCCAGTAGGTTCTGGATTCTTTTCTTTAGTGAGAGGAGCTCCATGGTCTACACTCTCTGTTCAGTTTTCTCTGAAGCAATGAAAAGGCTATACTAAAGAGAATAATTTTTTAGTCATATTGAAACCCTTAAAATCATTCAAGTAAAATATAACTTTATGAAAATAAATTCTTCCAAACTGAATCTGAGATGCATGCAGAAGGTATTATTTTAGAGATATGAAAATATTGTGTCTAGATTCCTGGTGATCCCAAGTTTCTATGTGCTTCTTGAGTCTCCAACTCCTTAAGTCAAGAACACCCATTACTTCTTGGGGAAGAAAGATTCAGCTGAAGATAAACAATTATCACTTGGCTTTGACTTTTTGAGTAGAATTTTAAATATCTATAGCAAGAGATAGCCTTGAAACAACTACCTTTTGTTTGCAAAAGCCATGCTTTTTCAAGATAGGAAAGAAGAGGGGAGTGCATGTCATGATTTTCTTATAACCAGAACTGGGAGTAGAAATAATGATGCAGAACCCAACGCCCTCTCCACTGACCCCATGTTGAGAGGACCCATGGAGCCAAGAGCCAGGTACTGGAGGATTCAGAGGTCTTGCCACCAGGCTAAGCAAATCATACTTACCAGCAGAGGATTCCCCAGCGGACTGGACAGATTGCAGGACAGCTCAGCAGAAGCTGGCAAGGTTCTGGAGATTTGAAGAGGTGGATGCCCCTTTTTACTCAGAAAGCATCATCTTAAGAAGAAGGAGGAGAAAGGAGAAAGTTTTCCTTTTAATTTTCAAATTAAAGGATTTTTTGTTTGTTTTTCCATCAGTAGGAAGGAAGCCTGTAAGGAAAACTCTATCAGTGATAAAAAAGTAAATGAGTTGTAGAATATAAGTTTTACCCCCACTACAGGATATATTAATTAAGACACTCGCTTTATGTTCAAAAGTACATGTCAAGTTGAAGTTCTGAGGGTTCGAAATGTGGCCACAAAAACAGCACATTCAGCTCCAATGTGGACCGCATGCCCAAGAGACCTAGTACCTGGAGAGTTATCCTAATTGTTCATCTGCCTCCAGTTTCTCTCCTTTAAATTCTTTCCTGCATTTTGTCGCCCACATAACTGTTTTCCTGTGGTCTGCCTCTTCTTCAAGCACTTCCCTAGCTTACCATCTCAGTGATGTATTTATTTATACCTGGAGGCACTGTGATTTGTTCACCCTTAAGGGTTTTGTTTGTTTCTTTCTTGTTTTATTATTGTCTTTTGTTCCTTTTGAACACTTCTAATTATAACTTATAGCAAGTTGGAAATAGTTTGTTCTATCATTTTCATCTACAAATAATTACTATGTATGATCAAGTTTATTTCTATGCTTTAACTGTTATTCTAAACATAGTACAAACTTTCTGGCCATGATGATACAATGATGTTAATAAAGAAACTGACCAGTGGCAGGAAGTGTATATAACCCTTCAAATAGCATTGCTAAGCAATTGAATTCAATGACCATGCTGAAACTTGAGAAAAACATACAATTTTATTTTGTGGCATATTAACGTTTGTATGTCAGTTTGTTTCATGGAATTTGTAAGCTGAAAGACCTTGATGGTAACTTAATACACACAAGATAAAATATTCTTAACAGTGTTTGTTAACTATATGTGAGATCCATTTGATGATTTTTTTTCCATTTTTTTTTATAAAACCTACCTCAGGACCACTAGCAGTTATTGTTCAGAAGTTTACAACACACAAATGAAGTGATATAGTGAGCAGTGGATTTACCATCCCTAAGTGTTCAAATTTCAGGTACTGCTAGCCTAAAGTGAATTCCCACTGTATCAGAAAACCAAACCAAATGTGCTTGTGCATATCATATGTTCATTTAATCACTCATCAGGTTTTCTTTTTCTTTTCTTTACTCTGGGTTAGGCATGCACTAAGTATATATGAAATGGAAATGGTTGAAAGCATAGTTTATGGGCTCAAGGAATGTATAATGTAGTCAGGGAGTTGGACTATAATAAATAGGATAAAGATATGTACAGGTTGATCATGGAGCCTCGGGGTTGGGCTCATTCAGCTTGGAGGTGATTAGGGAAGTATTGTTTGGGTCTTGATCAGTTAATAGCTGTTATCCAAATAGATAGAGAAAGGAAGGTTGGTGTGACCAGAACAAAATATGTATGTGGAGAAATTAGCATGATATAAAAGTTGAAGCATTCAATTAAAGCCAGTTCATGAACTATCCAATTTGAAACTCATTAGAACTCTGTAATGCAGGTGGTGTTATACCTGTTTTACAGATGAGGAAATAGACCTGGAGAACTTAAACAACTTGTCCATGGCCACACAGAAATAGCAGAGTGGGTCTTCTGACCTGTACTTCAGTCCTCTGCTTGCTATCATAAACAGAAGAGTTATTGAATTTTTTGCCTCTTAATATCCCTTTTTGCTTTATATGATGAGCAAGAAAAGGTGAGAAAGTTTTGATTTAGACTTGCTTAATGGTGAAGAACTAGATTATTTGGATAACCAAACTACTTGAAATTATCAATAAAAAAAAATAGCTCTTGCTCTTATAGCATAAAGGGAGTTCCTATTCACCTACAAAACCATGTGCTTATGGTTTGAATTGAGCATGCTCCTATTACATATATGGGCAACTTTGAAGTCATTCTTTCTAAATACCACCTGTCCAGATTCTCAGGAGGTGAGATCAAATCCCTAAGGGAATAAACCTAAGGGATGGGGCAGAATCAAAGGGTGGCTTTGTGCAGATTTTTTAGATGAAATTAACAAAATCATTCATGATTTCTTCTTCTAGAGAAAGGATCTAATACTACTAAATGATTTGATTTCTTAGAATGACTTGCAACAGCAAAAACATTAAAATAATTTAGTCTGGAACCCTTAAAACAAAACAAACTTTAGTCATATCTTTTGCTCCCTGCATGACCATCAGGGGGCAAATAATCACTCTTTTGAGAGATTTATTAACCTTGAGCCAATATTCCCTAGGGAAGGTTCAGTGTTAGGCTTTAGCTAAGTGTGTTAGTGTGTGTGATTTTTTGGGAATGGAGCAAAGCTATAGAAACCTACATTCTTAAACAGACCCAACAAATTATGAAAAATTAAGTATTTCAAACGTGGCACCCTAAACAACGTGTGTGTGTGTGTGCGCGCACACACACACAAGAGCATGTGTGTATAATTAGCTTCAAATTACTTTTCGTCTGTAGTGTTAGATTCTCCAAATTTGATCCCAAATAAATAAGAAATTTTGAAAATATTTCAGGTTAACATTTGGCAAAAGATTTTTTTTTTAATATTAAGAAAGAATTTTCATAAAGTAACATACTTATTCCTTTATGTCATCCAAACAGTAGTATTAACATTATGTTCCACAACAATAAAGCTTTAGGCCTACAAACTAATGTTTCATTTGTAAATTATAAATTATAATATTGTAATTATGTTAACTCAATACCACATCATTAGTCTCTTAACACGTGAATAAATAGAACAATACTTCTTAAGTTCAATTGAGTTGCTTAACAATTTCTGCTTTTTAAACTTGTTACAGGCTACTAAGTCTCTCTACTGCCAATATAATTTCAGGTAATGCAGACTAGAACATGAGTTGCTATAGTAACAGTACAAGTAAAAGTGACATACTATATAATAGCCATGAAATGCAAGAAATATTATTATGACGTTTGTATTAAGTAAACAAAGATCCAGAATGTATAAAGATGATGAGCCATAAGTGATATTTAATTTTCTGTTTATCAATAACATTTAAATCTGAGAATCATATATCATTTATAAAAATTTTATGTGTCCTCATTTATTTTATATTCATCTCTTTTGAGAGTAGCTCTGAAATTTTTTTCATTTTGCTCAAATTATTGACCTTGAAATTTAAATGTTTGATAACCTCGTATCCAATCGAAATAGTGCATATTTTAGAATATTGTTTTTATTTATATTTTTGGATTACTGACAAAATATATACATCAAAAAGTCATAATCTTGTTTGATGTTTTTGCCTTCTCTGAGAAGAAAGTTTTGTGGATTTTGATGCTTTTGGAGAAAACTTTTTTATATTTTTTCCTCTCTTTGTAAATGTATTTTGAAATGTAGCTGGAGAACCATTTCTAATTTTGAAGGCAAAGAAAATATCTGTAATTCTATATTTAACTTCATTAGAAATAGTTCTTTTTTTAAAAAAAAAACCTTTATTTTATTTACTTGTTATTTTTATGCGATTCTGAGGATCAAACCCAGTGCCTCACATGTGCTAGGCAAGCAAGCACTCTCCCACTGAGCTACACCCCAGCCCCAATATACATGAGCATATAATAAAAATTTTGAACTAAATGCCAATTCAAATTTAAGAAAATTCCAAATTTCTTTATATTCTAGCCACTTATTTGTTTGATTTAAGAATAATTTTCTGTAACAAAAGTTTTAGTAACTTTTAGAAACATTTTAGTGACACCTAATAATGCAGCATCATATAAATTTAGCATGTTTTAAAAATTATGTAGCCCCTTCACATTATTATTTTCTACTTGTTGAAATTTTGAAAAATGAACAATTGTTTTTCCAAGATACATACAAGAATTGGTGGTATTGGAACCAGCTTAAAGTTCTTAATTGATATTTTCTCTGTAAACTTTATCACTGCTAAATCCCAAATGACAGCGTATATACACAAAATTTGCAGCTTAATGTTTGTATGTGTTAATGGCACAGTCTTAGGCCTGGCTTAAATTTTTAGGAGAATAACTGAATTGTTGTAATTAAGATAATCCCTCCATGAGATGATCCCATTGTTGTTTTAAGACTGGTAAAACTCAAGAATCTCTCTTGCATTCTTCTGTCATGTACAACTAATTAGAACAAATAAAATAAATAAAAATTAAAAATAATAAAATGGTTTCTAATTCTAGGAATACAACTCAGTGATAGAGTGCTTGCCTAACCTGTGAGGCCCTAGGTTTGATACACCACAAAATTAAAATTAAATTAAATTAAAATTTAAAAAGATGGTTTCTGATGTCTTTGGTCTGTGTCTTGCACAAATAAATTCAGTTTCTGTGGGATACTATTGGTTGCCACATCTGATATTATTTAATAAACTGAAGAGCATCAGTCTCATTAATAATGCCTGATAAGAATTTGCTCTTCATAATGCCAATTATTTTGTATTCAATTTAGGCATATTTATGAGTAGCAAAATATTAATTAAGTTAAAATATTCTTGATCATTCATTCTGATTTTCAATATTTCCCCAAAATGCCTGTGGTCAGTTAAAAATTACTTATGTCACTTTAATGTAAACATGTTTATAAGAAATAAGATGTTTTCAACCATAAGTTTTGCCTACTTTTTTTTCTTCACACATTTTATAATTTATGGTGACAGCAGATCACAAAGGTATTTACTCAAAACCTTCAATGCTTCCAAATATATTTATTTGTATGTTTTCTGAATATTTTCAATGTTTTGTGAGTGACTCTTTGATATAAATCAATTTTTTTCTGGCAGAAGATATTTGTAATATTCAATTATATTTTAATATAATTATACATTCAAATGCAATATCCCAATTATCATTTGTCTAAATGTTGATACCTTAAAATGTAGTCTGTCTTAACATTTTTATAATTTAGAGATGACTTTCTACATACAGTATTTTATAAATTTCACACTGTGTGATGTATTCTGTCTTAAAAAAGCACTGATCTCTGTGAAATACTCTTTTACCTTAACACCATTGGCCCTATGCTTTGATTGCACATTTTTTTTGTAAAACATTATAACACAAAGTCTTATTTTGATTTTATTGCCATCAGAAACACACCCAAATCATTGACCAAAGGTTGAATTATTGAGAGATTTGCAAAGTTGTACAAGTGCTGGCAAGTGCCGTTTATAGTTTTCAGAGCCCTTGTAGAATAAGTTCAAGAGTTCACAGGAGTGAGGAAACTAGTTGGACTGACCCTTCCAGAAGCTTGGCTGTGAAAGGAAGGTCAGAGGGATAATTACAGAGAACTGTTGGATCAACAATGGGAGCGACTTAACAAACTTCCAAGAAGGCACTAACTTCAGGGAGGAGGAGGTTGCATATTTTTTGGAGAAAGAAGGAAGATGACAAACAGAATAAAGTCTTGAACTTCCTGGAGTAATGCAAAGGGTTTAATTCAGAAACTAGGAGGAGGAAGAGATACTTCATGCTCTGATATTGACAGGAAGAAGCAGGCATATGGGGGTTGGGAGGGTGAGCATTGAGGAGTCAGGGGATAGCTGGTGTCTGAAGGTGAAGGGACAGGAAGTGAAGGAAGTTGATGTCTTGTTCATTTTCTCAGTTAAGTAGAAGACACAATCATTTATGAATGGCAAGCGAAGGCAAGGTGATTTTGAAGGTTTTGAGAATTAAAAGTTTTGTACTGGCTATTCTCAGACTTGGATGTGAGATAGCTAAGTATGGATAGTTCTGCGGTGTGGAGACCCATTAATTTGACTTGCATTTTCTGAACACTTGCTGTATATTAGAGCTTGATTAGATTATGGGGATACAGAGATGAAATTTCGAGTTGGTCCTGCTCCTCAGGAGTTCACAGACATGTAAATCACTAGTTATCACTGGGGTGCCCCTGGGGTAGCTAGTAGGAGGAACATCTTTCTCACTTTGGGGAGAAGAGAGAAGCAGATAAATTTTCCCTGAGGAAGAACTTTTTAGACTACTTTTTATGCCTGCTTAGCTTTACTTTATGTGCATTTCAAACAAGATTATCCAATGTTCAATAAAATTAGGAGCAGAAAATTTTAAAGGTCTAACTTACACGCTGCTGAATGACATCTAGTAGTAAAATAATAAACCACAAATCCTAAAAAACAAAAAGCAGAAACAAAAAAAAACCCGAACACCAACCACCAACATTAGCCAGATTCCTTCAGTTGCTAGAGTGACCAAAGCCCAATTCAAAGTGGATTAAAGGAGGAAGAAAAAAAATGTAATTCTCACCATTATGAAAATCTGAGAGTTACTCCTGATTTCAGGAATAGCTATTTTAAGGGTTTAAATAAAGTCAGGTCTTGGTCTTTCAACATATCTGAGAAAGGAGCCTCCCATTTACTCCAGCAGTTTCACACTATTCAATAGTAAGTCTCTATTCTTATTCAGAAGGAAAAATTTTCCCTTTTGTCATAGCTATGTGGCAGTTCCTTACATTCCATGATCAGGAAAGCTATATTCCCTGTCCTCTCTGCTCACTGAATCAGATGGTGGCATTTTGCCTCACAATCACAGGAACAAAAATTTTTATTATTCATATTTTTGTTAAGATTTGGGGCAAAACTAATCCAATCTACATTTCAAGATTATCATTAATTCCTCCCTAGGTTGGATTACTTGAGTAGTTTTTAGTCTTGCTTTTATTCATTAATTTTGAAAACTTCGTATTTATTAACAAAATAACCACTGATTACTTGAACATAATTCAGAAAACATACCATGTGCAAATCTGGTGTTTACAGTGAGTAATTTAAACAGTAGAAAACAGAAATATACATGAGAGTCTTAGATGTAGATGTAGACTAAATCACATGTGCTTGTTTAAGAAAGAATTTTTGTGGTTATACAGCTCTGAGCAGATAACCATTATAAAGTCTTCATTGTGGGCTCCTTCTCAACACTTAAGTATATTGACCTGTTCACAGAGATCTTAATGATTTTGAATTTAATATAATCCGAATGACTATTAAGCACTTTTACTAATATTGTTTAATACTTTCAGGAAATCAGACAATCTTGAAAATTTAGTATTCCTAAAGAGTTTTTTTTTTAAGTAAAAACATCATAGTGTGAGTCTAATTTTAAACTAACTTTGTTTTTAGCAAAGGAATTATGTTTGGGAGTTTATAAAATAATATTTTTATGTTTTATGTAATTAATTGTTATGGATCATTTTATTTGCCTTATTGTATATATTGGAATTTCTGTGGTCCTTCTTTTGGTCAGAATAATGATTATTTTATATGGTTTACTTTAACTCCTTTACAACCAAAGTGGAATTCATCTGTAGGTGATCATTTAGCATTATTATTGGTGCTGCTCTTATAATAAGTCAAGTAATTAAGTGTACCCTAGAGCGAAGCCTTCCATAAATCTATGCTTTTGGTTGTTCAGTTTTATCACTATGATCAATAGCAATGATAACTATTATTTTTTGCATCATTTAAAAATGATATTTTTTCCACATAAGAAACGTTACAGTCAAGGTAACAAATATATCTGCTTATCATTAATAATTTTTAAGGCTTAGATTTTGACACTACATATGAAAGTCTTTCAAAGGATATAAACAACAGACTTGTTGCTGATTACCAAATAAATGCCCTTGTGTGGAAGCTATAAAGCAAAATAAAAAGTTTAAAGTTTTCGCACAGTGTGAAGTAGGAAATGAAAGTTTTTGATTTGATCTTTGCAGTCAAAATATCCCTGCCCCTCCTCCTTAACATTTTCTCCACCAGATAAGGTTAGAGTTATGGTCACCAAAGTTTTTATTAGAGCAGGACATTCTGCCCTCAAAGTTTTTGCTGAGGGATTGAAACTATGTAAAACAAAATAAGCACCATTGTTACATAAGCACTGCATGTAGACAAGATGTGTTTAACTTTACAGGTAGTTCACAACATTAAAGATTAGAATATGAAAGTCATAAGCTTGGGGCAGTTTTTCAAGAAATGTGTCCAAACAAAAGCCCAAACAAAGATTAAGGGTTAGTGCTCGCAATACAAAGGAATGATAAGAAGCAACGTTAGTACGTCACCAAAGACATTTTCTTTAGTGAAAACTGAACTCAAAAGACCCCTGACCCTTTAAAAGCTGATAGGCAGTTGAAGAAAGACTGGGATGCCTTGTTATTACCCAGGGGCAGAAAGAAGACACACAGCCCTTAAATGGATCAAAATTGAAGTTCAAGTTCACTCCTCCCTAGCTTGTGATTGACATTGTGTTTCTTATTTATATTTTTTAAGCTTTTTTTTTTTTTTTTTAATACTGAAGAAGGTAAAAGATCATTAGGAAAATCTGGGCAAAGAGAAATATGGATAGGAATGCAAAAATATGTCTGGTGATGAGATGAGAACATGTCATGCCATGCAGTCCAGCACATTCAGAAGCAGCCTCAAGTTATATTTCTAGCAGCCAGCAAAAAGAAGGAAGTGAGGCCAGTTACAAGCATCACCGTTTTCATAAGAATAAAATAAGCACTTGTTCTAGAGAAGCATGACTCCTTTTTTTTCTTCTTTATTTTATTTATTTTTATGTGGTGCTGAAGATCAAACCCAGTGCCTCACACATGCTAAGCAAGTGCTCTACCACTAAGCTACAACCCCAGCCCCAGAGAAGCAAGAGTCTTCATGGCATTAGAGAAAGATACTTCTGTTTGTCCCTACACAGTTAAAAAAATGGTTGCTCCTTTCTTCTGACTCAAATGTTAGGCAGGACCTTCTGATTCCTAGAATGTTAAATAGAAATTGAAAATCTCTCTAGTAACAAGATAAAAGGTAAAATGTTTTGCTGACACTATTTCATCCCTAGAAAAATGCTCTTGTCATCTTGAATTCTGTTAAGAATATGTTTTTGTTTTCAGCACTAACTAAATGCTATAAACAACCAAGACACTGTCAAACTATGGAAATCAATGATAATTAATAGGGTTTCTGCTATTTTGCAGTTCACAAAGTACTTGCTCATTATTATCATATGAAGTCTTTATAGTGTCTCTGTGAAGTTGATAATATTAGCCCTACTTACAGTGGTCTGCCTACTGATTTGAGGTCAGGGGATGTGCTTGAAATCACACAAGAAGGAAGGGATATACCTGGAACCAAAATTCAATATTAGAACCAAATACTTAGAAGAGTGTATTTTTTCCACTATAGCAATTGTAATTCAATTTTGCAGGGAAAACTTCCCAATCGTTTGTCATAAGTACAAGTGTTTCTTTCCAATACTCAATTTCATATGTTAACAGCATACTTTTATATGTTGCTATAATCTTGATACTATAGAATAGGTTGGAGAATAATAGGCATAATAAAAGAACTGCTTTTTATTGAGTACTATGCTATTATTTCACTTAGTTATCATAAAAGCTCTGTAACATTCCAGTGTCCACCTTTTGCAGCTGAAGAAACTGATATAGGAATAAGTAAAATGTAATATAGTTGTTATGTTCAGAGCCAAAATCTGAATCAGGTCTATTTGATTCCAAAGCCCTCATGCTTGGTCACTATGTTGTGTGACTTGAAAACTTTTGTGGCCAACATCATACAAGTGTTCATGATAGTAGAATTAATTGTTGTTCTTACCCCTAGCAGGAAAATTATAGAAAATATAGCTTGTTGTATTGACTACTGGGTAAATGTCTGTTTATTCCCTAGGAGGTATTAATGTTGGCAAACAGTCTTATTCCAGTCTTTGTACTTAAGAGCAAGGCTTTAAGGGTCTCCAAGCTAAAGCTGCTGGCCTGATTCCTAACAGGTCCCAGAATTGAATAGTGAAGTGAATATCATTGCATATCTGACCAAGGGGTACTGATGATATATGTCAGAATAGAAACTCTCCTTTAGAATTCAGCACACTACCACTTTCTTTCTATTTTTTATTATGACTTTTGAAATAGTAAATAGGTGCTGCCATTTTCAGTTCAGTTGGCCAAGAGAAATCATAGTTTTAGCAAAAAGATGTGCTAAATCATAGTTTAGCACATCCAAACTTGTTATTTTAGAATTCAGAGCACCCAGTTTTCTCTGCAACCATTTCTGCCCACTCATACTCTGGTGTATTCATTTTATATTTGTGTTCATGTTTTATGTTTTTTTAGTTGTCATGGTAGGTGCTTAGTGAGTGCAAAAATAAGTGAAGAGAAGCCCCTACCTTAAAGGAATTTATAATCTTGTATTGAGTGAATAGAAAAGTATTTTAATTAAAGAAACCCTCCAGGCTATACAAGCTAAATGCACAAGAAAAAATGCACTAAGATTGAAAAAGTGCTCATCATCTCTAGTAATTAGAGAAATGCAAATTAAAGCCACCCTAAAATTTCATCTACCTCCAATTAGAATGGCTATTATCAGGAACACAAGCAATAATAAGTGTTGGTGTGGATGTGGGGGAAAAGGCACACTCATATATTGCTGGTGGAGTTGCAAATTGGTGCAGACACTCTGGAAGACATTATGGAGATTCCTCAAACAACTTGGAATGGACCCACCATTTGACCTAGCTATCCCACTCCTTGGTTTATACCCAAAGAACTTAAAATCAGCAAAGTACAGTGATGCAGCCACATTAATGTTCATAGCTGCTCAATTCACAATAGGTAGATTGTGGAACCAACCTAGATGCCCTTCAATTGAAGAATGGAAAAAGAAACTGTGGTGTATATACACAATGGAATATTACTGAGCCATAAGGAAGAATAAAATTATGGCATTTGCTGGCAAATGGATGGAGTTGGAGAATATCATGCTAAGTGAAATAAGCCAAGCCCCCAAAACCAAAGGCTGAATGTTTTCTCTGATAAGTGGATGATGATACATAATGGGGGGTGGAGGGGGGTGGCAGGGGAGTACAACAGAAGAATGGAGGAAGTAAGGATGGTGTAGAGGAAAATGGGATGGGAGGGGGTGGGGGAAGGAAAGTTAGTAAAAAAAAAAGATTAAATGCATTAATAAGTGGAAATATGCAAATGAAAACAATAATGAGATGTCACTAAATTGACACTGTATAAAGTGACAAGAGTTAGAAGGCTAGAGAGGCCCAATTGCTGGTAGAAATGTGAGCATGTGGGGGCCAACATGCAATTCTGGAGAAAGGTTTGGCATTACTTGAATTCAATATATTCCTATAACACTGCAATTCTGCTCCTTGGCAGATATCTCAATAAAATTCTCAAAGAGATCCATAAGGGGCCATTTATGAAATGAATATTCATTTCTGGTGGTTGGCAGTTCATTGTTGAAAGTGTAGGCAAAATATGGACAATGAATCCAATGGATTATTAGGCATCAGGAGTACCTGTAGCTAAAAAAAAAAAAACCAAAAAATAAAAACAGCATGGTGCCATGGAAGAAGCATAATGGACCCTACTATAGAATCCAGTTACGTAAACTAAAATAAAGGCATAAATGCTATACCTATTTTACAAGAATACTTGTTAATAAAAGGATACATATTAAATGTAATGGAATGATTTACCATGGGAAGAGGAGAAAGGGGAATGGAAATTTGGAGTAAAAGGAAAAATAAATAGGGCAGAGTGACTATGTATGAACCAATGACTACAATGTGCCATTAAATGAGGGATATGTTTAATTTGTTGTTTTACCAGAAAGAACAAAAACCATAGAGTTTCAAGGGGGTTAGATATCACAACTTGAAGAGTTTGGGAGATACTTCATTGTATCAGTGGTATTTCATTGTGCCATTTGAGCTGTATCTTGAAGGATGGGTTAAATTTTTGACAGATACTGGAGAGAATGGGGAACTGGCATAGGAAGTAGGTAATGAGATATAGGAAGAGAACCTTCTAGGGAAAAGGGTCAGAACCAGCAAAGGCTTGGGATTACAGTGGCAAAGGGCAAGGCCTCATTTAAAAAAGAAAGAGTAGTTCATTTTGGTTGAAGCACAAGGTGTGCATGAGGCAATGTAGTAATAGCCAACAGTTTTTAGCACTAAGTGTCAGGCATTGTGCTGAGTCCTTTGTGCACCATACCTAATTAATCGTCACAATGGCCATATGACATTGGTGATCTAATCACAATCATAGTCATCACCATCATTATTTTATCCACTTTACAGATGAAGAAAGCGTATCTCAGAGTTCAGTAACTTTCCAGCTAATACATTCTGGAAATGTGAGTCAGGATAAAAAGTCAGGTATATCCTGCTCTATCATACTAGACTCCCTTAATGCAGAAAAATTGGCACTTTTGGAAAATGCTGTCTATTCATGTCAGTGTACATGCAAAGGGGCCCTGTAGTGAAGTGATTAAAAAATTCAAAATTCAGCCCTATGTTGGGTATGGCTTTAATTACTCCCTACTACTGATTAATTTGATAGCAAAAAAGGGTATTTGAGAAGGAAGCTGCCATGTTGTAAAGGCCTGTCTGTATTATGGAAGCCTTTCTGCTCATGTGTCTCTCATTGAAATGATGGAAGGGTTCTGTCAACATCAAACTAAATAAGGACAAAACATTTATAAGCACCCTTTTAACCCTGGTAGAACTATGCATTCTGAGATCCCTTCAGCTCATGAATGGGCAAGAACAAAAGGGGCAAAACTACTCTTTCAACTACAAAGACTGAGGCTAAAGCTTTAGAGAACCCTATTTATCATTGTGACTTTGTGCAGTTAAACTCCAAGCTCTTACTCTGTTAAAGATGGGGAAAATGATTACAATTATAAGGCATGATTCTGTATCTCAGCATGTTGAATTTGAATGTAGGACAATGTTGGAATAGAATTTGGTTCATTGGAAATAAATAGCTAGGTGAACATTTATGCCAATCACTATGGCCATTTCGTGTATTGGAAAATGACATTTGCAGCATGAGAAAACAGTTAAGTATAGAAGCCCACCAATGGAAAACAAAAGCCAAAATGTTTAGAAAGGGCTTTTAGCGACAGACCCATATGAACTAAAGTTTCGGCAAGTCTGTTTTTTATTTATGCCTTCCTCTTTCTTGCATCTCTACCCATTTCTCAAATTCTTCTCTTGCTATTTACACATCAAAACATCTGGGATTGGGCTTCCAGCACCTGCCATAGGAAGTGAAGATTGTACTGCTGAAAATATGCTTTTAAATGGCAAAATTTAAATTAATATTCCTAATTTACTTCAAAAGCAATATGTTTTAAAATCTGGTTCTTCAAAACAAATATATAGCTTAAAAACAAATCAACAACAAGACAAATATCTAAACCTGGAGATCTTGATAAAAGAATCAAAAAAATAAAGGATACAACACACAGAGTGAAAACAGACTCTTCATAGTTTAGACCTGGAAGACTGTACAGTACATCTGTTTAACATCTTGCAGTTTGAAGAACTCTGCCTTGAAAAACCTTCTGCACCAATGACACACAGAATAAAAGGTTATGTTATGACTTTCAGATGGAAACCTGCAAAAGTTTATCTGCTGGACTGGACTGTTAATTCTTGCTACTTTTGATTCTTTTAAAAAGGTTTCTCATGTATGAATCATAATGAACTTTTAAAGTTTCTATCAGAAAAAAACAAAAAGAAGTTTTACTTGGAGAGAATGAACATAGTATGGAATAAATAATATGTTTCAGTCATGATGCCCAAATGAAACTAAAATCCCCCCAGTAGGAATTTTATGCAGAGAATTTTAATAATGAGCATATATGCCTCTATATTGAGTTGGGAACAAAGACACCATGTATAAAATATGAAAGTTACAAAACCACCATTGCTGCCAACATTTATTGAAAGTTTAGTTGAGTGTATAAGAGCCTGTTTGTTTCCAGGAAGGTATACAGAAAAATGTCCTTATATTGATGTGGCAGAACTCAAAAACTGGAAGGAGGCAGTCTAGTTTGGAATAATATAGTAGAAATATTAGAAATCCCTTTTGAGGTCAGTTTGCTACCAGAATTGTATCATCCTTGCTTACATTTTACTTGGTTCTGGGTGCGTTAAAGAAAGGAGGGCAATTTCACTACACCCAGATTCTGCTGTGTTTACTAGCCATGTGAATGTGCATTTTTAAAAAATATGTAGGAAGGAATTACTTTCTTTTCCTCAACTACCCCAGAGACTCACTGCCAGCCTCTTGCCTCTGTGCCTCCAGCATCCAGCAGATATGTCACAGAAATGCTATTTGAAGCTCACTGTGCAGCAAGTGGGTGTGTATGCAAAGAAGAGATAGCATTTCCTTCAGAGACATACACACCCTCTGACCCAGACGAAGGAGGAATCTGCTCTGCAGTGGGTTTGCTACAAGGGATTTTCCATGTGAATTTTATTATGCTGAAGCTGACCGTGGTGACAAGTTCCACATTAAACAGCTATCTGTCTTTTCTGAAATTTCACATTCTCTTCTCTTTGTAGGGAAAGTGATGTAATACTCTATTGCTTGTGTAAACAGTATCATTTAATTAGAAGGTGTCAGTTTTCCCTTGTGGACCATGAAAACTGCATTCTCCTCCCTTGGGTGCCATCACAGACTTTGGTTAGATAGTGATTACCTGTGCTGTTGGGGACAGTGGGGTGCATATACTGACACTGTTAGTAGCCAACAGTTTTCACTGGGGAAATAAGTTTAGTATACTGTTATTAATTTGGTTTAGAAAATAGCTGCAGAGTGCTCAGACAAATAAGACGTAGCAGAACACATGTTCTTCGTTATTCAATAACTATCCTTCTGCAAAGGAAGCATGGTCTATTTCCCATTTGAGAAGGAGCTTACAAAAACTAGTAAATATGGAAAGAGGGCTACACATGTACTATAATTTTATTGAATAGTTCTCCTCATGCACTTATACAGCCTCCCCCAAGCCCCCAACACACTCACACAACATGTCCATATAGATGTATTCCCAACTGGTATTAGCATAATCATTACCACATTATAAACAAGCCTGTGGAAAAATAGCCTGAGAGATTTAGATGGCTTGTTTTATAAATGAAGGGAGGTGGGGGTGGAGAATCAGATATTTTGGGAACAAATTCTTCTTTTTCCTCCCTCTTTAGAAATAATAAATTAGATCTCATAATCCTCGATTGGTAGCATGGACTGAGGAGGTAGAGTTGAAGAGACTCATGACGTACTCAGTGTTCTTGTATGAGGGTCAGTGAGAGGTTTTCCATGGAGCTCCTCTGCTGGAAGAATTCCTCATGTGATATGGAAATATTGAGCATTTTTCTTTCCTTTTGGAGCACACGTGGAATACTTTTCTTCTGGTTTAAGTTCCTGTTGGTCAAGGTTTCTGGCTCTTTCTTCCTTTCTCTATTGTACTTTTTCCTGGAGTTGACTGGTTGAGAAATCCTGACTTAATGGCTAATTCCAAGTTTATTGCCAAGACCAGAAATAAAATATGATGTAAATTATAGCCTTACCTGAAAGCTTCAGGACGTTAAATGCTGTTAGGTCCAGGTTTAGTTGTAAAATGAACCCAAGACAAAGGAAGGGAAAGAGCTGGTTCTTGTATCCAGGTTCTAAGAGATCAGACAACAAGCTGAAAAGAGATTTAGTGTGCTGTTCTATTTTTCCCTTCCATTCCCTTTCTGTTTTCTTCCTTCCCTTCCCTTTCCTTTCTCCACTTGATTTTTACAAGAATACGGAAAATAACTAAGTATACTATCCACAGAAGAATCTTGGGTTTGTTCTTTTAAACTTCTGACTCAGGAAATACCTAGAGGACTCTAAGATTAAGATGAAGATGATGTTTGTGAATGTGGTTGAGGAAATGTACTCACTGGGTTTACTACATCTCTTGTGGCCTAATGATGTGTTTGTGGGATTGTCTTAATTTGATCAAATAGATTCAGCAATTCTCTAAAAGCAGAATCATATCTAATGTGGATCATATGAATTTAAACATACAGGAAATGATTTTGTAACTACACTATTTGCATATCTCTCAACTTTGACAATGGGATTTCTGCTTGGAAATTTAGGCTCTTTCCTCCTAGTCCAGCTCAGACTCAAATACAGTCCTATGTATAGCAAACCCAAGGTAAGGGCTGTTTAGACTACTGGAACCTCTTTTTAACCTCTGTACAGTATCCTCAATTGTATCAAGTGCTGAGGTTACTTAATGTTTCATTATAAATAAATTATCTGATACGAAATGTGTTATTCTCATAAATTGGCTTTTCATGATTAAGAAAGAGAATTAGATTAAAACAGCCCATTTCAAAGTAATGTGCCTATTTTTCCATTATATGTTTGCAGAGTTAATAAAGTAATTGATATTGTGAAGACTTTGCCAAAAGGCAGGGCATTTCCAGCCCTCACAATTAAACCAAGATGTCCAAAAGAACTTGCTTAATGTATTATTTATTGAGTGCTGATGGAATTTCAGTGTAGTATACAACAACGGAGTCAAGCCATTGTATTCACAGCTTAAATAAGAGCTCTAAATATTGTTTCCTATTGATGGTAGAATTTTAGATTTATTGAACCGAAAAGGATGCTGAAGAATTTATGGTCTAACAAACTCATATTATGGATGATGAATCAGAGCCTAGAGAGGGGAAGTGACTGATTTTATGTTTTTTGCTCACCTTCTGTAGCATCTTTCTGGCTGGTTGCTTAGCCTCTGGCTTTCCCTGTAGTTCATGCTAAATGCCACTATAAGATTAACCTTCTTTAGATATAATTGTCATAAATCTTGTCTGTATTAGTAAATGTCCTCAAAAACCCCAATTATATATATATATATGTGTTTAAAATATATATATATATATATATACACACACATACACAAACATGCACACACATATATACACACAATAAGATACATATGTATATTTACACTTATGTATATTCATAGACGTATATAAGATATCTATTTTATCTACATAGTATTTATCTATATACATAATTACTTAAAAATTCCATATCATATAGAATATGATAATAAGAAGGCTTTTTGCTTTGGATAGCTCAGACACATGTATAGTTCCTTGCTATGTGTAGCAGACCTATGGTAAAGGTTGTTTGAACTACTGGACGCTCACTTTAATCCCCATATCATATATAGAAACTCACTTTAACCCTCATATAGATTTATTTTAAGGAACCATATGTATTTAATATATATCAAACCACATACATATAAGATTTATTATTAGAAGTTGAATCATATGATTATGGAGGTTGAGATGTTCCAAGATCTTCAACTGGCAAGCTGAAGACCTGGCTGGTGGTGTAGTTCCTGCTGAAAGCAGAAAGTCAGTGTCCCAGTTCAAGCAGTCAGGCAAATAAGTTTTCTCTTATCAGCCTTTATTACATTCAGGTTTTCAGTTGACTGGATGAGTGTCAATTCACGAAGGGCAACTTATGAAGGGCAATCTGCTAAATTCAGTCTACAGTTTCTAATGTTAATCTCATCCAACGGCATCCACACAAACATACCTTGAATAATGTTTGATTAAATATCTGGGCACCACATAGCCCAGTCAAGTCAAGATGTAAAATTTATTATCATTTTTCTTTCCTTAGAAAGTTATGATGGTTATGGGTTTTTTTACCCTTTTTGGTGGAGCATTTTATTCATTCAAAGCATTTTTGTGGACTTTATCTTTTGGACACAAAAAGGAGGAAGGAGGACTAAGTGAGAGACTGCTCTGATGTACTAAGAAAATTTCTTAGGGTTTAATTTTTTATTGTGAAAGAAATAAGTATTCATCATAAAGATTCAGATAGTATCAGCAACTTAGTGAAGCCCTAAGAAACTTAGTAAGACCCTGTCTCTAAATAAAATACAAAAAAGGGGTGGAGATGTGGCTCAGTATTTAACTGTCCCTGTGTTCAAACCCTGGTACCAAAAGAAAAATAATTCAGATAACAGAGAAGGAAGTACAAGAAGAAAATAGATGTTTTCCATCATCCAGTGATCAAAGGACATCTCTTAATAGATTCATAAAACATTTTTGGATACAGTTAGTTTTCTAAACTATTAAACATAATATATGTTCTGATGTACTATCATAATTTTCCATTCACAAACACATATACAAATGAAAGGTTTCTTCTTAATAATTTTCATAGTATTTATCTTATGAATATCACATAATTTATTTAATTAATACATCATTAATAATGAGATGGTTTCTAAAACTCCATATGTGGAACTTTGGGCACATACCTGATTATTCTTTCAATAAAAACTCTCAAAAGTGGAATATTTTTTCTTTTTACTTAATTTTTTGATTCATGGAACACAAATGGAGTACAGCAATTGTTTTTCCGGTTGTACACAAAGTAGAGTCACCCCATCTGTGCATTCATACGTGTACACAGGGCAATGATGTCTGTTACACATACTGTTATTACTCTAACCCCCCAAACTCAACCCCACCCCTCCCTTCCCTCTATGCTCTCTATCCTTTCTCCATTCTTGCCAACATTCCACCCCATATTATGCATCATGATTCACTTATCAGAGAGACCATTCGGCCTTTGGATTTTTGGGATTGGCTAATCTCACTTAGCATAATAGTCTCCAACATCATCCATTTACCTACAAATGCCATAATTTTATTCTTCTTTATGGCTGAGTAATATTCCATTGTGTATATATACCACAGTTTCTTTATCCATTCATCTATTGAAGGACATCTAGGTTGGTTCCACAATCTAGCTATTGTGAATTGAACAGCTATGAACATTGATGTGGCTGCATCACTGTAGTAATCTGATTTTAAGTCCTTTGGGTATAGGCCAAGGAGTGGGATAGCAGGGTCAAATGGTGGTTCCATTCCAAGTTTTCTAAGGAATCTCCACACTGCTTTCCAGAGTGGCTGCACCAACTTGCACTCCCACCAGCAATGTATGAGTGTACCCTTTTCCCCACATCCTTGCCAACACCTGTTGTTGCCTGTATTCTTAATAAAAGACATTCTAATTGGGGTAAGATGAAATCATAAGGTGGTTTTGATTTGCATTTCTCTTATAATGAGGGAAGTTGAACATTTTTTCATAAATCTGTTGATTGCTTGTAGATCTTCCTCTGTAAAGAGTCTGCTCATTTCCTTGGCTCATTTTTGATTGGGTTATTAGTATTCTTGGTGTAAATTTTTTTTGAGCACTTTATAGATTCTGGAGATTAGTGCACCATCTGAAGTGTGTGTGGCAAAGATTTTCTCCCACTCTGAAGGCTCTCTCTTCACATTGCTGATTATTTCCTTTGCTGAGAAAAAGCATTTTAGTTTGATTATATCCCAATCATTGATGCCTGCTTTTATTTCTTGTGCTTTGGGAGTCATGTTAAGGAAATCTGGTCCTAGGCCAACGTGATGAAGATTTGGACCTATTTTCTCTTCTATTATGTGCAGAGTCTCTGGTCTAATTTCTAGGTCCTTGATCCATTTTGAGTTGAGTTTTGTACAGGGTGAGAGATATGGGTTTAGTTTCATTTTGCTGCATATGGATTTCCAATTTTCCCAGCACCATTTGTTGAAGAGGCCATCTTTTCTCCATTGTATGTTTTTGGCTCCTTTGTCAAGTATGAGATACCCGTATTCATGTGGGTTTGTCTCTGTGTCCTCTATTCTGTACCATTGATCTACCTGCCTATTTTGGTGCCAAAACCATGCTGCTTTTGTTACTATTGCTTTGTAGTATGGTTGAAGGTCTGGTATTGTGATACTCCCTGCTTCACTCTTCTTGCTAAGGATTGCTTTAGCTATTCTGGGTCTCTTATTCCTCCAAATGAATTTCATGATTACTTGCTCTATTTCTATGAGGTCCATCGTTGGGATTTTAGTTGGAATTGCATTGAATTTGTATAGCACTTTTGGAAGTATGGCCATTTTGACAATATTAGTTCTGCCTATCCAAGAACATAGGAGATCTTTCCATCTTCTCATATTCTCTTTAACTCCTTTCTTTAGTGTTCTGTAATTCCCATTGTAGAGGTCTTTCACTTCTTTTGGTAGATTGATTCCCAAGTATTTTATTTTTTTTGAGGTTATTGTGAATGGGGTAGTTTTCCTAATATCTCTCTCAGAGGATGCATCACTTACAAATAAAAATGCATTAGATTTATGAGCATTAATTTTATATCCTGCTACTTTGCTGAATTCATTTATGAGTTCCAGAAGTTTTCTGCTGGAATTCTTGGCATTTTCCAAATAGAGAATCATGTCATCAGCAAATAGGGATAGTTTGATCTCTTCTTTTCCTATTCATATTCCTCTAATTTCTTTGGTCTGTCTAATTGCTCTGGCTAGAGTTTCAAGAACAATGTAGAATAGTAGTGTCGAAAGAGGGCATCCCTGCCTTGTTCCAATTCTCAGGGGGAATGCTTTCAATTTTTCTCCATTTAGAATGATGTTAGCTGTGGGCTTGGCATAGATAGCCTTTACAATGTTAAGGAATGTCCCCACTATCCCTATTTTTTCTAGTGTTTTAAGCATGAAGGGGTGCTGTATTTTATCAAATGCTTTCTCTGCATCTATTGAAATAATCATGTGGTTCTTGACTTTAAGTCTGTTGATGTGGTGAATTGCATTTATTGATTTCCGGATGTTGAACCAACCTTGCATTCCTGGGATGAAACCCACTTGATCATGGGTGCACTATCTTTTCAATATGCTTTTGTATGTGATTTGCTAAAATTTTATTAAGAATTTTTGCATTTATGTTCATTAGGGATATTGGTCTGAAATTTTCTTTCCTTGATGTTTTCCTCTGATTTTGGTATCAGGGTGATATTAGCTTCATGGAATGAGTTTGGAAGAGTTCCCTCCTCCTCTATTTCATGAAATACTTTGAGGAGTATTGGAATGAGCTCTTCTTTGAAGGTCTTGAAGAACTCGGCTGTGAATCCATCCGGTCCTGGACTTTTCTTTGTTGGTAGGCTTTTGATGACTTCTTCTATTTCATTGCTTGAAATTGATCTGTTTAAGTTATGTATGTCCTCCAGATTCAGTTTAGGTGGCTCATATGCCTCTAGGAACCTGTTGATGTCTTCCAGGTTTTCTATTTTGTTGGAGTATAAATTTTCAAAGTAGCTTCTTATTATGTTTTGTATTTCAATTGTGTCTGTTGTAATATTTCCATTTCCATCACAAATTTTAGTAATTTGGAGTTTTTCTCTCC
>JAJEJO010004561.1:34973-62308 GCA_020662805.1 Glaucomys volans | reverse complement strand
GGCTCCTGAAGTTGAGAAGGGTCTGATTGAAGTACATGGATGCACCATTGTTTGGTGCATAAATATTTATGATTGTTATGTCTTGCTGATTCATGCTTCCTTTAAGCAGTATGAAATGTCCTCCTTTATCCCTTCTGACTAACTTTGGCTTGAAGTCTGCTTTATCTGAAATGAAGATGGAAACTCCTGCTTTTTTACTCAGTCCATGTGCATGGTATGTTTTTTCCCAACCTTTCACCTTTAGTCTGTGGGCATGTTTTTCTATGAGATGAGTCTCTTGAAGGCAGCATATTGTTGGGTCTTTCTTTTTAATCCAGTCTGCCAGTCTATGTCCTTGGATTGATGAGTTTAGGCTATTTACATTCAGGGTTATTATTGAGATATGACTTGTATTTCCTGCCATTTTAGCTTTTTTGGGGTTTTTAGCTTAACTTTGTTTCTCCTTTGATTGACTCTTTCTTTAGGGTAATTCCTCCCCATGATGCCTGAGATTGTTATTTTTCGTTTCTTCCCCTTTGAATATTTTGTTGAGAATGTTCTGTAGGGCAGGCTTTCTTTTTGTGAATTCTATAAGCTTTTGTTTATCATGGAAGGATTTGATTTCGTCATCAAATCTGAAGGTAAGTTTTGCTGATTATAAGATTCTTGGTTGGCATCCATTTTCTTTCAGAGCTTGAAATATGTTGTTCCAGGCCCTTCTTGCTTTTAGGGTCTGGGCTGAGAAATCTGCTGATATCCGTATTGGTTTCCCCCTGTAGGTAATCTGCTGCTTTTCTCTCACAGCCTTTAAAATTCTATCTTTGTTTTGTATGTTAGGTATTTTCATTATAATGTGCCTTGGTGTGGATCTGTTGTAATTCTGTGCATTTGGTGTCTTGTAAGCCTCTTGTAATTGATTTTCCATCTCATCCATCATATTTGGGAAATTTTCTGATATTATTTCATTGAACAGATTATTCATACCCTTGGTTTGTATCTCTGTGCCTTCCTCAATCCCAATAACTCTTAAATTTGGTCTTTTCATGATGTCCCATATTTCTTGGAGTTTTCATTCATGATTCCTAACCATCTTCTCTGTTTGTTCGACTTTGTTTTCAAGATTAAATATTTTGTCTTCATTGTCTGTGGTTCTGTCTTCCAAGTGATCTATTCTGTTAATTATGCTTTCTATTGAGTTTTTAACTTGGTTTATTGTTTCCTTCATTTCCTTGTTTCCTTCAAGGATTTCTGTTTGTTTTATTCTCAGAACTTCTATCTCTTTATTGAAATGATTTTTTGCTTCCTGCAATTGCTCTATTAGCTGATTATTCATAGCCTGAATCTGCTCTCTCCTCACATCATTCTCTTCTTGGATCATTTTAATTATGAACCTTCTGAACTCCATTTCTGTCATTCCTTCTACCATGCTGTCTTTGGGTTCTCTTGATATATCACCTAGGTTTGTTTGGGATACTTTCTTCCCGTGTTTCCTCATGTTGCTCGTGTATCTTCCCCCCTAGTAGTGCAAATCAGAGGGATTGCAATTTCCCTGTAAAGACTTAAAGTGTCCCTGCAGATTTCTAGTAACTCACCTATGTTTGAGAGGTGCTTGATCAAGCGGTGACCCAAGAAAGCTGCTGTCCCACTACCTCCAGTTTGGGAATGATCAATGCTTCTCTGTAGAGGCAGCCTGGTGTTGATAGACAATCAGATACAGCAAGGTGCTAGACCCTGGGCCAGGATGTGGACCTGGCACTAGACCAAGTTGGGGTGAGGGCATAGAACTGTGCTCAGTGATGGAGACACTGGGCTTGAGAGCCCAGGCAGGCCTGAGCTCCTCGTGGGGGCTCAGTCCGTGGCAGGTGGTCACACTCTGCCAGGGAAGCTGTAAAATATCGCCAAAGGGCCTAAACTCCCCGCTGGAGCTGGCAACTCCCTCCACTCCAGGCCAGATCTCTCCAGGAGCCGCAGCCCTGTGTCGCCGGAAGACCGGAGCTCAGCTCTCAGGACTCAGGCAGCTGAAGATGGTCGCTTTCTGCCAGGGAATCAAAAGTGGAATTTTATTTTTGTTATCACATTGACTATTAACTATTTTGTCTCTTTTATTTTTTCATAAACTTAGTTATATTTCCTCAACTTTCTAACACAAATCTTCCACTTAGTGACCTCAGTTTTACATTGTTTTTCTACGTGTTCATTTTAATTCTCCATCTCGCCATTGTTGTCATCATTTTCTCCTTTAGATTTTGTATTTTAGAGAAGCTGAGTTCACAGAAATTGAGCAAAAGGTACAGAGATATCCCATATTTCCCCTATGCCCACACATACGTATTTTCCCTATTACCAATACCCACCACTAGAGTGGTACATGTGTTACAGTTGATGAACCTACATTGACCCATTCTTATCATCCAAAGCCCACAACTTATTTTAGAGTTCACTCTTGATATTGTATACTCCGTGGGTTTTGACTAATGTGTAATGACATGTATCTACCATTGTACACAATACGAAATAATTTTACTCCCCTAAAAATTCTGTGTTCTTCCTATTCATCTTTTCTTCCCTTCTAACCTCCAATTAATGCCTTTTCTCTCTGTTTCTAGAAGGGAAAGTCATGCATTCTACTTTGCACAATAGTTACAAGTTATAAGCAAAGTTATGAGCAAATATGGAACAATTGATTTGAGTTATTAGTAAAAATTACTTCTGCTGTCTAGGCGATTTTCAGTTCCGAAGACTAAAATCTAAAGAAATTACTTGCAAAATTTCTATTAGCTTTAAAATTTTGCTCATAAGAAAATTTAAATGTGAATGGTAAATTTCTCAATTTTTTCTATCAGTTTACACATATTATTGAGCACTTTCTATAGATTATTGCAGTGGTGATATTTGATAATGCAATGAAAATCAAAGTACAGTATTTCATTATGTAAATATATGACTGACAATAGAGGTTATATATGATATATATGAAATTATTTTGGGTTCAAAATAATAATGCTTGTCCTTGCATAATATTCCATGAAAAAATTGTTCCACTAACTAATGATAAGGATGCTGCCTTTGTGATTCTGACATTTACTGTTAGAAATAAAAAAGTGATTTTGTTTGGCCTTTTACATGCTATTTGGTCTGATGATCTATGCTTTCTGTGAGCTCGACTAATGAATTATGGATAGAAAATACTAAAAACAACTCTTTTTTATAATAGTAAGAGTAAATGTGAATAAGTCTTAGAATGATGACTAAATTTAATTTGGATATGGAGTTAAAGCAAGAGCTCAGGAAATGCATGCTTTGTCTGGAATTTTGTCCAGGAGGAAGACACGATGAGGATAAGGCAGTGTACTTAAGCCTAAGGAATTTATTATCTATTCAGAAATTTGGACACACACAACTCTCCAGTGTCAGTTTCTAATGGTGATACCATCAGGCATTAGCATAATGTGGTTGGAACATAAAAGCAAGAAGTATTTGTGATCAAGAGAATGAAAGAAAGGTTTATTGAGTAAAGACATTTGAGCAGGGCCTTAAAAGACAAATAGGATTTTGGTGTGAGTTATGAAAAGTGAATTGTGGGTGTGAGAATAGTGTGAGGAAGCAGTATAGACATCTGAACATATAATTGTTTCTGGAACATTGAAAAATATAGTGTAGATGCAAAAGATGAAACTGCAAAGGTGTATCGGGATCAGAATCTGATATCTCTCCAGTGCCATCCTGAAGTAGTTCAGAATCCATGTTATGGGCATTGAAAGGCAACCAAGAGAGGATTTCCAAATGGAGTGGGCCTGGTTGTGTTTATCTCCTCTGATAACTACTCTGTCTTTGTCACAAAATATAGATTACAAGGGCTAGACACTGGAGACTGAAAACAGTTGTGAGACTTAACAAGCTTGAGGTTGATTATCAACAATCTTGAATTGATACGTGTTATAGTGGCTCTGCCTCCAGAAGAAGAGACACCGTAATTGAATTTAAACCCTCCTGGATTTTTCTGTGTCTTGGAACCTTCAGTATTTTTACAGTATGTCAATCCCCTGCACCTTCTGTCCACTATTGGTAGTATCTCCTCCCGTGTGGAGGGAATGCTTGTACTGTCTTCGCTGTTGCCAAGGGTGCTAGTATTCTTACTGTCAAATACTCCAAGTTTCCTCTTCTGTGCAATACGTGGTCTTTCATGAGGTTGCATTTGCTTTCTGGCACAAGTTTTGTTCCATCTCATGTTTTTCTCTTCTTGGACAAGAAGGCAGGAGTTAACACAGATCCTATCAAGAACTGGGTAGAGAGGAGCTGCTATTTCCCTCCCTGCCCTCACATTTGAAGCATGTGGTATAAACACAGTATCCTTACTGGTTTCTTATCATGAGACTTAAAACCAAAGGCAATTATTTTTAGAACCATGTGATCATATGCTATGAGGAAAATATTAGCTAAGTGTATCAAATAATTATTCAAATCTTACAAAGAAGTACAAATGCATTTCCCTTTGGACGCCAGTTTCACTTTACTTAGAAAGCTCTTCCTAGCCAGAATGGGTACTGTTCTTTTTTCTTTGCATTTTAGTCTCATCGTTTCTTTTGCCGTCTTACAAGGTGCTCTAGATGTTTTGCCAGGTTTTCATATATTTCATTTTTTTCCCTAGGACCCATTTGCTATCTTACTTGAGTTCTCCTGAGTCTTACGGAGTCTTACAGAGTCTACAGAGTCTTACTGGAACACTTCCTCCTGTCTCTTGTTTCCTCCTCTTGTCCCTTTCTTTTCAGGTTCCTGTGACACGCTCCATGTGTTCATAGGCAGCATCCCCTGTCTCTGCATGGGCCTCCCTGATCCCTCTCAGGCCCTCTGTGTTCAAGTGGGTGTGCTTATTGCCCACCAGCTCCTCCTAGAATCCCCTGCTGATTATCCTCTTGGAAGATTTCTGTTTTTAGGGATTACAACCTTCTTAACTTCCAATTTTTCCACCTCATCCTTTGGTCAAATACTTAGTGAAAGCTTTTTTGCATAGTGTTTAAAAGCTGATTTCTGTTATAAAAGGCTTAACTAAGTTTCTGCTGAAAATAATGTTCTATATTTCTTCTCTTGGGATATCCTGTCCCTTTGGAGGGAGAGAATTGACTTCCAGGTTGAATGCTACCAGGAATACTATTGCTTCTATAAACATATTCAATCTACCCTCAAATATAACTTTAAAACATCTTTAAGCTATCTCTCCCAAGGTTTATAAACAGAGAAGTGGTTTAGTTAAATCATGAGGAAGTGTACAATCTAAAACAGAAAGAGAAATAAATATATATTGCACTTGGTCATAATAAACATTGACAATTCAGGCTGAAGTATGTCCATTCATTTATTCCATATCCACCAGTGGACACCATATGTGCTTGTTTCTGTGGGTGGGAGGATACCATATAGGTGTGGTTTTATGGATGGAATGCCATTTGTGTTTGGTCCTGTCTGCAAGAACTGACGTCTGGATGAAGAGACAAATATAAATACAGATGACTGATTACAGTGTGGTAGGAGAGGTGTCACTATACTGTAATTATGTAAAAATCATCTTGAGGACACAGTTAAGAGAGAGAATAATTCTGACCAGCACAGGAAGCTGCTTTGAAGTAGTTGTGCTCAGTTAGCCAGCTTATGACAGAAAGAGGGAATAAATGAGCCATGATGGCTCAGCATTCTACCTGGCTTGCAAGCTGTGCAAGGGCCTTTCAACTCAATTACAGAGTCTATCAGAATCATTAAACTGGAGCTACACCATCTTGGAGAGCTTTTTCAATCTTTAAGGTTCCAAATTTTCTAGAGAACAAAAGCATCTATGAGGTGCTGGAGACTTGTTCTTGAGAGGTCATAGGCTGTTGCTCCCCATGTAGCATGACACTTTCCCTTAGCAGCATGACAGCAAAGCGTTCACATCTGTTTCTGTGTGACTACGCTGCAAACATATTGAAAGGGACAGGCCTTGGTTTAGCATAGCCTATGACTTGGGAGGAATTTCATATGGAGAGAATTCTACTCTGTGGTTCTGAAATTAGGGAAAAGAGGAAGTTGCTTTTATGACTGTGGCATAAAGGGGCCCCTCTGCCCTCCATACCTCTTTCTTTTTCTAATTTGTAACCATTTCCTGACTGACGTTCATGTTGCATGCTTTTTTCATAAGTTACCCAATGCTCACATCAGCGAATGGCCTGGGCTGCCTGGAGCCGTCTCTGCACCTGGGCTCACCCTGCTAATAGATCACACAGGGTGTGCTGATGGCCTGTGAGGCCAGCTGGACCAGCTCAGCCCATGCTCATCTGTCACGATTACCATGCGTTGGGAGTTTGCTCTGCTTGCTCCATTCACTTCCTTTGTCAGCATAATTAAGATCAAAGTGCAAGAAGGATACAAAAATGATAACCTAGAACTTTGCCCAAACACAGAGACTGCGATCTGGGCAGTGTCTTCCAATACACTTTCCCCAAAGGCACGGAAGGAAAGGGGCAAATTATGTTTAAGTATAGCCTTTCTTGCACAGCCACTTCCAACCTCCCCCACCTCTTGCTTTCTTTCCTGAACCCATCATAGTTGTATTAATCAATTGGTTCAGGGATTTGAGATTTCCTGACCTAATCACTGGATTTGGGAAATCCTGATTTCTGTTTACATGAAGCTGTGGCTGTGATTGCAGACTTTGTACCTGGCTGACCTCACATTTTCACTGCATATTCAGGGTTTGGTATGGTTCTGGCCATTCTCCTGATGAGTGGGAATGAGTTATCTCTGCTTGTCTTTGTGAGCAGAAAGATAATTTACTTTCAGAAAGCATTTGTTTAACAAAAATGGACTAGTGTTCATAAGGGCATCAATAGTTTAAGGAAGTAATTGGGCAGGTAATAATTATATGGGGGCTTGTATTCCGGGTTTAAAAAAAATGCTTTGCAGTGTTTCTGAGTTTACTTTTGTCGTGCTATTGTGCTTCATCACTTCGAAATGAATATTGATACATTAAAGAAAGGGAGAGATGAATTGGTATGGCTGCAAGTTAAGGTAGAAATGGGAAGTAACTAAGAGGAATAATTCTTTTAGAAAAATACCATTCAGATGACACCAAAGCCTTTAGTTAGTTAGAATTTTTTTGATCTCTGAATTGATGTCATCTCTGAGAGTTGCATCATAGAGAATCAAGATGGAGGCTGAATGAGGCTGTAGGTTTTAAATGCAATTGTAAATGCTTAATATTTGCTTTATCAAGATGATATTTTATATTTTATAGTAAAAAATGAGAATTCCTCATGGATTTCCAGAAATCACAGCTAGTCTATGTTATTCCTTTCTGGAAATACCTTATCTATATATTTATCTCTATCTCTACAGATTCGTCTGCATATATGGCCACGCCACCCCAAAGACTGACAGTTATTAACAGAGTGGAAAGCCAACGTGCAGATGCTTCCCATTCCACTATCTCCTCTACTAAACTGTCGTGTTATTTGTTAAAAAGTTCTGTTTTCTTTCCTAGAGAATACTGGCATGTTTTGGGAATACTGAGGATGTCTACCAACCAGAGTATCACCTACATCAGGCAGTGGAGCAACACTGCCCTGGGAATCAGAAAGCTCAGATTAGGTCTTCCTGATAGGGTCTTGTGAAATCCGACCCTGGGCTTCTCTTCGTTTCAAATTCCACCCCTATAAAACAGTGATAATAGTGACTATTACAAAGAATTGTTTGGAGGATTGAATTAAAAGAGAGAATATATGAAGAAAAACTGCTCAGTGCCTTGAACCCTGAATCTGGGGTCAGCAGACTTGGATTTGAATCCTGGCTTTTCTATTTAAAAGCTCCATAACCTTGGACATGCAGATTTTCTCTGTGTTTTAGTAATAAGTGATATAAGGCATATAATGAGCTCAGTGCCTGATAAAAAGCATGTATTCAATAAATATTTGATATTAATATTAAATTGTGAAAACGATGCAGATTTTAGCTCTTAGATGATGCACTGATAATAGGACATGCCTAACTCTGAGGGTGGATGGTTTCTCTAAACCTATTCTGACAGATCTGGAGAGTTTAGTGACATGTAGATTAGCATTTCATTGATTTATAAGCTGCCAACTTTGTGAGGGAATGAGTGTATTTGTAGGTTGCAGTTAAAAGTGTGATCATGTGCATTTTGCCTGAAAGACACCTGGAATTATTTAGCTTGTTCATGTTTCAGAATTTTCTATGTTAAGTCTTAGAGTTAAACAGCATTTTTGTGGTCGCAACTTCTCTATACTATTTTATTGTGTGGATAATCTTAATCACCATTATTTTAAGGGTAAGAATGAATTTTGTGTTTCAGTTGTAAAGCAAACTTATGCAGAAGAGGCGTATTGTATTTACCAATAACTGTAGTCTGCACAAAAACATCACCTTGTCTATTCCTCACTCACATATGTCAACTTTGTTTCTACAGTTTCTTGTGTGTTTTTCTACTTTTTACAGTTCTACTTTTGAGTCTTCTAACAGATTTTTACTTTTTCAGGATCTCTCCTTTCTAAGCCATTTTGCACACCTTGCCAGAGCCATTTACCTAAAGTTCAACCTCTGTCCTCTTCCCAGGCCTGATGCTTCCTCAGCCCAACCTCAGATGTCTGTCCCCCAGATCATATGTTCATAAATTCTTTCTGCACCACTTGCCCCACTAAAATGTGCTATTTCTTTCATAAATCATATGTATAGTATATATATTTTATTTATTTATTTATTTATTTATTTATTTATTTATTTTTATTTGCTTATTGTTTCATTGAGCACAAATGTATAGTATATATTAATGGTCACTTTTCAACCATTTTTCTGTAGAAATATCTGAACTTCTACACAGTATTTTACATATGATTTCAAACTGTGGTGGTGCTACCTGTCCTTCTCTTCTTTTGGTATAAACAGTTGGGTAATCATTTTCTGAGTTATTATAAGCCCCTGAAGCTGATCCAACTCCCAAAGAAGGAGGAAGAATAAGCACTCCCAGAACTCACAGGAAGTCCATAGTGAGGACCCAGCTCGTGAAGGTTCAGGCCCCGCTATCTGATCAATGAATTCATTCCTCTGTCAGGTTTTTCCTCTCTGAATGGGCCTCATGAAATTCTGTATCACCTGAGACTTGAGCTTGTTTTTCACAAGAGGCTGCTCTCTGGGATGACTGTCCCTTCATGTAGTTAGGACAAGGAGTGGGAGGGTGCCACCAGGCAGGCATCAGGGTAACAGATGGCCTAGTGCATGTGGAGCTCAGATGAGCTTTCTGTACTGCAGTCCTAGGTGGGCATTGCAGTCACTGTGTGGCTTCGTACTTCACCATGAGTGTCTGATTTAGCGGATATGGGGAAGGACCTGAGAGCATACATTTTAACACTTTCTGTAGAAACTCATAGATATGGAAATACAATATTGTCCACTGTTATGATGAAATTGGTCTGTGCCTTCATTCCTCTGAGTGCTAATCATATAATTTGGCCGTAAAGGCTTTCATCAAGTTTTGTCAATTGTATCACCTAGATCAAATGTCATGATTATATCTTCAGTGGTCTATTTTTGATTTCCTCAGTTAGGATGTAAAAGAGTTGTTATCTTTTCCTCAACTTCTTAACAATTTATTTGCCTCTCTTATATTTATCTCTTTCCTATATAAAGTATGAATGTCTTGCTACTAACATATAACGTCTTTGAAATGGACTGTAGGGATCTCATACATCTTGTTTCTTTCAGTGTGTAGTGCACTGCATTACACACTGGTGCTCTGTCCAGACCCCTTAGGTCCATGTGTACACACATGTACACATCACCTCTGTGTATCAGTCCTTTAGCTTCTGAATACTTTGATCTTACCAACTTGAACTTGTAACTTTCTTCAGAGGACCTGAATTATTGGAGCCACTGTACTCAGGCACAGGGAGACCTAGGAAGAGTAAAATTATGGCATTTGCAGGTAAATGGATGGAATATCATGCTAAGTGAAATAAGCCAAGCCCAATAACCAAAGGCTGAATGTTTTCCCTGATAAGTAGATGATGAGACATAATGGGGTGGGAGGGTGGGGGGTAAGAGAAGAATGGAGGAACTTTGAATTACGTAGGATTATGAGAGAGGGGAAGGGATGGGGGTATGAAAGATGATGGAATGAGACAGACATCATTACCCTATGTACGTGTATAATTACACGAATGGTGTGAATCTACATCATGTACAACCATAAAGATGAAAATTTGTACCCCATTTGAGTATAATGAATCAAAATGCAGTCTGTAAAAATAAAAATGATAAAAAAAATCCTGAAAGGTCAAAATTTCTAAAGTGTGGAATTCTGAAAGCTGAAAATCTTCTAAAGATATTTATTTACCTTTTTAAAAAGGGAATTTATTTGAGAGACATATTAAAACAGAACACTTCATAGTGTACTTTACACATGAAATAGGCAATAAGAACATGCATATTTTTGCAAGCATAAGTACTCAGGTATACTAATGACAGGCACATTGGAATAACAACTGTGAGCTAACAAACCATAAAGAAAGCTTTGTAACTGTGGTCATTCAAAATACTGTGATGGATAATCTGTCTTTTGATGAGATCAATGAAAAATTGTGATGGGTCACCCTTGAATATGAAGTTTCCCTAAGAGACGAGATATTGAGAAATTTTATCTTTCACAACTGTAGACATATGAAAAGGATACTTCTTTATTTATTGAGGAAGGTTCACTGGTTTTTGTATACACACACAATGATGACGCAGTTTCAACAAGGCACTTTCTCAGAGTCATATTTGCAAAAACTCCATAAAATAAATTATAACTCTCTAAAAGTTTTTACCCTTATACCTCTAGTATTGCAAAGATGAAATAAGCAGCATATCAAACTATAAAAATTAGTGCTTATAATTTAAGTAGTCTAAAAAACTAAAAAGAAAATAGTTAAACCAAAATGAAAAAATGATAAGCTAAAAAGAAAATTCACCATATGAAAAAGCATATTACAGGGATAGATGATGGACAGTTACATGGAGGTGGTCAGTAAGAGCTAGAAGACTGTCATAGCCTTCAACTTTATCTTGAAGCCTTGTTTGAATAAAAATGTAGTATATAGTGGAATATTATTCAGCCATAAAGAGGAATAAATTTCTGATACATGCTACCACATGAGTAAATTTTGAAACATGTTAAAAATAAGCCAGACTCAAAATTACAAAGATTCCCCTTAACTTGCAGTATGTAGAGAATACATATGCAAATTCTTAAAGATTGCAAATAGAATAGAGGTTACCAGGGACTGAGGGGTAGAGCGAGGAATTATTGTTTAATGGGTACAAAGTTATTTGGGGGGATGATTAAAAGAGAAAAGTTATGGAAATAGTAGTGATGATAACACATTGTGAATGTACATCATGCAATTAAATTTACATGCTTAAAAATGTTAAAGTGGCAAATTTTATCTTATATCTTTTGCCACAGCAAAAAGAATGCATTATTCCTTGTGTTGCATTTTGCTATTCCAGTTCTGCCTCTGGGATTTTGATATCTATGTCACTAATATTTTTGTTTTTTTCTCTCATGAGGGAAGTACATGTAAGTTCATCCATGGACATCTAAACAAAGTGCTTGGTAGCTGTGAATTTTAAACACCCAATTAAAAGAGAGAGAAAAAAGAGTTCCACTGTATGTAAACATGAATAAATAAATATAATTAGATTACTTGAAAAATTTTTAGATCTTGTCAAAATTTGCAATAACCCCATGAGTGTAGTGAGTCTAGTTTAATTATTGATGCCATAAAGCAGTGTAAGCCTAGAGTTTTCTTTGGTGTTACTGTTTATGATTTCAGAAAAGCTATCTATATGGGTTTACTCGGTTTGGGTTCCTAGGCACATTGTCTTCAGCCAGATGCTCCATCTCCTTGTGTATCACGCCTCTCCTTAGAGCTGAAATAGTCCCCGAAGAGAAACTTTTAAAAAACCCACAAACTCTAATTTGGATTTGACAATCACTGTGCTATTGTATTTGAGTGTTTTGACTTAGCAGTAAATAATATTTAAAATTTCCAATGTTTTGTGCTTTAGTCACTGTGTTCTGCTTGTATCTATAGGCAAAAGCCCTAGATATCTTTAAATCTGCTAACATCGCCAGTTGGTTAAGACTGTCCTTCCCACCTCACAGACTCAAATTCTCCCTTTTTTTAAAAGCATGAACAATGAAATGAAATGGAAGAAGGAAAGGAATAGAAGGTATAAGATAGTATCCCTCAAGGAATCAGTTGATAGTTTTGAGCAATCTCTATAACATTTACTCTGACATACTTTTGCATCTTTGTTTTCTGTAATTTCACATGGTTTTCTCAAAGTGTTTGGGGTTCTTATCAGGCCAGTTCAGTATTGTGGGTCTTTGGGGCTGAAAAAGAACCCACTTGAGTGTGTGTTATTTACATCAGATTTCCTCAAAAGGAATACAATAGCAATGAAAGGAAGAATGCCATTTAATAACACCTCTCTAAACTTTTGCCAGTCTCATACTTATTTCAAACAACACTACTTTGAGTCCCTTCTGGAACAAGGCAAGACTTAAAGAGATAAAACAGTTATGTCAAACTATTTAATAGAAAAGTTTTGGTTTCTGGATTTGTATTTAACCTTTGCTATTTGGATTTAAACCAGCTCTTGTGTTGTTGGTGTAGGGTTCTTAGCTGAAAGAGTAGCTTGTTATGAATTGTCCTGTTTGAAATGTCATGATGTCACTAGTGACTTTCTAAATATACAACTCCTCATCCTCTCTGCATGGAGTTAACTATGATGAGAGACAAGTGACTCTGAGTATACAGCTTAGGTTAGGTTAATCTTGTGGGTATTCAACAAATTTTCACTAGTTGAAAATATGAGCATTTGGAAAGTCTGTCTGTCTGTCTCTCCCTCACACACACACGTACACACAGAAGCAAGTGTGCAAACATACACACATACTGTTTTTTAGATAATATCAGGGGCCTGGATAGATGAAGAAATGGCTATAGGGCAGAAGGAAGAATTGAGATGTAACTTGTAAAACTACATTTTTAGAGTTACTTACTCTTTCCATACAAGGCAGAAAATTATTCTTGCAAAGACTTAATAGTACTGGTGTTGCATGCTCCCTCATGCAGGCACAGAACTCCTGGAAGGTCTCTTAGGAGAAATGTATCTTAAAATGAGCAGAAATTCTATACCCCAAGGACCTTAGATTCCAAAAGAGAGATTGTACTGATACAGACAAATTAGTTATTTCCACTCAATCCTCCAAACCTCACTGTTTGGCTTTGTATTCAAAATCAGAATTATACATTTATTTGCCTTCACTGCAAACTTACACGCTGAAAGTTTGTTGATGTGCAGTGAATCCCTGGTGAAAAAATTACTAGAATTCACAAGACTAGGAATATTTGTTTTCAAATGGATTTTTAAATTGACCTCGATAGTTTTCAATGTTTCCTAATTAGTGTTTGCAAATCTGCTGATTTTACGAAAAATCTGTTTCTTTCTGTATTAGAGTATAGCATCACAACAAAATTAGCATTCCATATGTTGTTTTGTTAAACATACTTGGTGGCTTTCTTTAAAATCCCTTGGGAAATGTTTTGAAATTTGTTGAAACAAATATGCAACACTTGAAAATAAATGGTGATTATCACCACATTGTTCTTTCTTTAAGGCACTGCCTGTGTTTGGACTCTGTAGGAATGCTATTACTGAACACAACCCCCTCAGAAATTACTCACAAGTGGGTAAGGCCTAGATACAAGCCTTTTTACTTATGTTAGTAAGAACAACTTGCTACAAAACTCTTGGAGCACCATGATACCATGATGGAACACATCCAGTTTACCAAAAGCTAAAGTGGTGAAAACCACGCATAAAACCCTTCATAGGGTGTCTTTTCTCTAACTGGGATAAGAAAATGCAGCTCCTTTTTCCTGACATCTCCTTTGGTACTCATAAATAGAAGCAAACGTCTTTTATCTGAAACTGGTGAACTAGGTTATGTCCCATAGTAGTGATGATTTTAATTATGTATTGAAACTGGGATTTGGAAAAACATTTGTATGTAATTTCTTTTAAGATTTAAATTTAGTCAACAAAGATGTTGAACATCAATTGTACCAGGCATTATGCTTCAGTCCCTATTAGGAATAAGATAGACATGATGGCTTCAATAGCCTTTCTTTGTGGGTGTCATAGGCTGGCAGGGGCAATAATGTGAAGCACTACAGGACTGGAGGGAGGGGTTTGGGGATGGTTTCACAGGGGTGGAGATCCTTAAGCTGAGTCTTAAAGGTGAATGTCAGTTTACCAATAGAAGAGGCAGGATGGGCACTGAGGTGCAAGAGGGTGCAGTATGTTGATGTGATGGCAGGTCTTTCAATGTGGCTGAAGCACGGGGTTCAGGATGGGGCAGGGGCGTGTGGGGGGTGCTTTTGGCAAGGTGGGAAGATGTTTTCTGCTGTGCTGAGTAGTTCAAACTTCATCTTGCAGACTATGGAAAGACTGAAGAATTTTAAAAAGGATCAGAAATTCCTTAGGTAGACTAAAGACATAGTATTAATTAGGAAGTTATTATAATAGACTGGGAAACAATGATGAGGACCTGAACTAAGTAGCAGTGGCAATTGAAAAACTCTCTTCCTTAGGTCTGTGAGATAGTTAGGAAGAGGGACCAATTTCATTCTGAGGAATGATGGATCAGACAAAAGGAATCATGATGAACTCCAGAGTTTGTGGTATGCTGAGTGGCAGCACTGTACATTGCTGAGGAATATAGTAGAGGTTTTAAAAGGAAGCAAATGAGTTCTTCTTTGGACATGTTGAATTTGAGGTTATAGTGGAACCAACTGGACTTATGCATCTTTTCCTTGGCTCAGACAGCTGAAGCAGTTCCTGCCCCTCTCTTGGCAGATTAACGTTCTGACTCCCTGTGAGAGAAGGGTTTAATCCCTGTCCCCCAGTGGCAGCTGGTTACCATTTGTGTACACGTGCCACTGAAGGGTGGTCTCCAATCTCCCATCCTATTCCCATTTTTTCTCAGGAGCACTGGTGGATGCATGCAAAACACTTATTACAGATTTTGCTACTTTACTTTTTTTGTGGTGTCCAGTTATTTCATCATGTTCTTCTTCTAACTTCAGACTTCAAAAATTTTTTAAAACCTTCAGCTGTTTTCTTCTTCCTATTTTTATAGCAGTTACTTCTTCCGCCTGTGTTCTGCCAAAGGTGAAATAATTTGTGTATTCCATCCCTCCAAATTTCAAAGAAGGATTTGTTAATGTTTGGAATTTGGTTCACCTAATTGCCTTGCTATATTAGTTCTACTGTGTGCTCAAGAAATGTCATTATTTGTAGATTTTTTGGCCTTTTCTTGTTGCTAGGGCAAGAGCCTCATATGGCTTTCCATATTATAAGTGGAAGAAGTTCTCCCTCTATTGAATGAATTTCAATAAAGAACTGATAGTTACTTTACTGAAAGGCTGAATTGTGCTGGTAAGTAGAGCAAGTAAAACATGCTCCCTCAGGCATGGAGGCTTGGTCCTTAAAAGTTCACAGCAGAAAATGGGGTGCCTTCTTTATGCTATTCTGGACTGTTGCCTCATTTAGAATTGCCTCCGTTAGGGTGCCAGTACCACTACCTCTTTCATTTACAAGCATCTTGAGGATGTCATCTTGCAACTGAGGATAAAAAAGATAAAAAGCAAAACAAACAGAACGGCTATGTCCCCCAAACTCTGTAATTCATTGGGGACATGTTGATTTAGAAACTCATAATATGGACTGAGCATCTCTAACCCAAATGCCAAACTGTAAAAGGAAAATTCCATACCATGAAACCTTGTTTCATGCACAAAATTATTAGAAGTATTATCTAACATCATCTTCAGGCTATGTGTACAAGATCTATATGAAACACAAGTGCATTTTGTGTTTAGATTTTGTTCCTGTCCCCAAGATATATCATGTATATGTGAATATTCCAAAATTTGAAAAAGAATCCAAAATCTGAAACACTTGTGAGCCCAAGCATTTGAGAAAAGGGATACTCAATCGGTATGGTAGTTAAAAACCTAGCCAAAGCAAGATAAAGGTGGAGAGGGGGATAGTTGGACACATATGTAATATTTTTCTTCCACACATTCCATGGGAGGTGGTGGTTATGTGAGGCAGTAAACGTTTTCTGTAAAGAGTCATGTAGATAGTAAATATTTTAGACTTTGTGAGCCTTACAGTCTCTGTTGTAATCACTCTACTGCACCTTAACTCTGCTGTTGTAGTGTGAAAACAGCATTAGACAGTACAAAAGCAAATGAGTATGGCTGACTTCCAGTGCTTTGGAACACAATACTTTGGAACAAGTAAAGATTCCAAACTTTATTTACAAAAATAGGTGGCAGCTGGATTTGATCCCAGGGATGAAGTTTGCCAGCCCTTGAGTTACAGGATTGATACAGAAGAAAGGGCATACTACATCTCCATTTTTGCCATCTGTCAATTTGCATCACAGAGTTTGGCAAAACAACTCACTGAACCTAGGTCTAATCTAATGTAATTAATTGTAAAATTTGCCTCTGAGACATGGATTCTACTCTATACAATAAATAATGTTTAAAAGCAGTCACAAATGTCCACTGCATGGTCACCCCATCTTCTTTGTGCAACAAGATAGGGAATTGAATACATAAATAGCATGAGTGGATAGGTATGTCTGGAGAAAAAAAGAAGTATAAGGAGACATACCAAAATGTTAATACTTTTTACCTCTTGGTTTGAACTGTTGGTATTTTCTCTATTTGTTGAAAATATGCATCATCTCAAAGAATAAGTCTGTGTAACTTTTATGATCATAGAAAAGATATTTTGTCATAAAAGAACACATGTATCTAACATTGGAAAAAGAAATGTGCTTGAAATTGTTCTATGTAAAAATTATTTTCCATTTATTCTTTCCTTGCCTTAATTCATGAATCAGAATCCTATTTTTTTATTCCTAATGGAGATATGGTCATCTGTTAGACAAATACATAGTATTTTGAGAATAAAGATAATTGTATATATAACCTAGTGTATCAGTCAGGATCCTCTAGAGGAACAGAACTAATAGGATAAATATGTACATGATTACAAAAAGGAGATTTATTAGATGCACTTCCACAGTCAGAAGCTGGATAGTCCTACAATGGCCATCTGCAGATTGGAGAGCCAGAGGAATTAGTAGCTGCTCAGTCCAAGGAGTTGGAAGCTTAGAACAAGAGGGACCAATGATGCAGCTCCAGTCTGAGACTGAAGCCCTGGAAGCTCCCTGGAGGATCACTGGCAAGAATCTGCTTTGGCAGAGCAGAGGAGCTGGAGTGTGATGTCCTCAGGTGATTGTTGTAGCTATGGAAGCACAGGCTCAAGAAGAATGGAGCTTGTGTTTATCAGCTTCACCCTTCTTCCACCTTTTGTTCCATCCAGGCCCCTGGCCTATTGGCCTATTTTGTTTTGCCATTCACATTTAGAGTGGGTCTCCTCCCTTAATTTGTTGCCCCACGTGTCAATCATTTCTGGAAACACCCTCATCAACATACCTAGAAGTTTCTGTATTGTAGGCATCTCTTAGTCCAATCAAATAGACAATGAAGATTAACCATCACACCTAGGAAGGACATTACTCAACCCTGGGTTAATAGTACTTGTTGATATGCCCTCTTATGGAAGAGGCTGGGTCTAGCTTTCTATACCTAGTGTTGGAAGAAATCAGCTCACCCTAACAGCCAATTTCCCTATTAGTGAATCGAGCACTCCAAGAAACAGATTTATTATTTTAGAAAAACATTTTGTACACTGAGAATTAAGATAATTTTCCAGTTTCTCTAAGGCCCAATGTTACTCTACTCTAGGTGCAAAGCAGTTGCTAACTATGTTCTTGTATAAGCAATACCAGATCCAATTTCCTGTACTCTAGTAAGAATAGTAAGGCAGGACTGATAACCAAATCTTTCAGCTAGAAAAAATGAATTCTGAAGAAGGGGTGTAAGTTCTGAAGATAAGGATGTAGGCAGGTGTCATTACCAGGGATGACTTTTGGACAGTTAAAAAATAATCTTATTATTATCTTCCACTTTTAGTCTCATTCCCTCTTAAAAATGTAATATACAACTCTTACCCATTAGATCTTTTTTTAATCTAGATTCTTTTCTTAAGATCTTTCTAAAACGAGACTTTGCCTTTGGGCCACATTAGTCAACTAATTCACAAAACACACAGATGATTAAAGTAGCTAAATTTTTATACTGTATTTTGCAATGTAAAAGGAAACATGATTTTGATTAAAGGAAGAAAGGGCTAATTGTGGATAAGTTTTCATTGGGGCGGAGGCTACTATCATCATATATTTTTAAACATTTTTTTAGTTGTCAATGGACCTTTATTTTTTATTTACTTATATGCAGTGCTGAGAATTGAACCCAGTGCCTCACACATGCTAGGAAACTGCTCTACCACTGAGCCACATGTCCAGCCCTACTCTCACCATATCTTATATTCATCCATGCTTTCCTTCAACACATATTTATTGAGCATCTACAACATGCTAGGCTCTGTTTTAACCATCATGCTGAGGATTTCATGGTCTACTTTAAGTGGAAGTTCTAGTCATTTGACTTACCCTGGTTATTGAACCACCAGGATCGTCATGCCCCTCTTCTGTTCACACTTCCCAATGATTTTCTATCATAATCAATAGGAATTCCAAGACTGGAATAATCTGACCATACTTACCTCTCTTACCTCTTTGCTGCCTCTATCCAACTTTCTTGCTCTGCTTCAGCCCCATAGATCCCTTTGATGTTCCTCATGTATAATAAGCAAACTCATGCTTTGGTAGTCTTATATTTCCTGTATTATCTGTGTGGAATATTCTTTCTACAAACATCCAGGGACTCTGCTCAGATGTCAACTCAACAGAGAAGCACCTCTCTCTGATTCTTCTTTTTTTTCTTTCCTTGATTCCTTTTCTTCACAGTGCTCAACACCTAACATGAGATATACATATGTCTGTATCCCTGTGTATACTATGTGGATGGCATTTCTCTCTGCCAGAATAGAAGCTTCTTTAAGCAGGTGCTGTGTGTTATTCATAGTGCTATACCTGGCACCTGGAAGAGTTTGATCACACTATAGCTACCATGAATACTTTTTGTAGATTATGAATGATTCTGCTCCACATGGAACAGCTGTAATGCAGTGTTCTTAATCTTGGGTTCAAGTCTATTGCCAGTACATAATAAACTAAACAAAGAAGGAAAACCATTACTGCTCTAAAAATATTTATTAAGGAGGTTTAATCATAAGTTCTGGTCACTTACCAAAGATACAATTAATATTAGATTTGCAAGTTCCTCTCCTAAAGCCCTGTTTTTAGGCCATTTGGCCACTGTGACTTGGTTTGGCTCTGCTGTTATTTTTACATGGTGTTAATGTGTTCCTGACATATTTCAGAGACCAGGCTTGTCATTTACTTTTGAGGGGTCCCATGAATTTCTCTCTTACACTTTTGAAATGAAATTTCAGAATTGAATCAAATTTATTGTTTCAATCAAAATGGATTTGAATTACAGATGTCTGAATCCCTTAAAAACAGATCTAAAAAAAGAAGGCTTCCATCAACTTCAGTTCTTGTTTCCTTGTCTCCTACAAACAAGAACCAAGGACTTTCTATAAGACTTTAAAAACCTTTATTGTGTTAAGAACATCAGTGCATATTAAGCTAAGTGCATTATATTTGCTTATGTTTTAAGGCTTATTTCATCAGGGAAGTGGTATAATCTACTAGCAAGTTGTGTATGCCTTTTTAGAATGTGATTATTGCTCATAAAAATGGTTTTAATTGAAAATTTTATGTCATGGATAGCCTATAGCAATCTTAGCTGTGCATACCTGTATTTATGTGTCTATAATTTATTTTTTAAAGATTCCCTATACAACACTATTTCAAAATTACTAAAGGGGTTTTCTTTCTTTTTTGTTATTCATCCGGGTAACTTTAAAAAATATTGCTGTTTTGTTCAACTGTTGGCACAGTTGCAGACAACTAAAAGCTTAAGAAAATTATTCCCCTGCCCATCCCCCTGAAAGCCACATCTAAAAAGGTCACAAAAGGAAACACACAATTCAAATAATCTCCATGCTATATCTGAGATTAACTTGGACACAGATGGTTTAACTTACAGTTTGATCTGGCATAATACATACATTTAACAAAATCCTGTTTTGTATTGCTTCTATAAACACTGAAGTCTGATAAAAGTGTATTGATTTTTCTGCTATTTAAGAGCTTTTGAACCAGTGCTTACAGCAGGTTTCTCCAAGGCCTAAATTAACTCTTTCAGCATTTGACGATAGGTTCTGTATAGGGGTTTGTGTGTGCATGCAAGTATGTGTTTGTTTATGCTTCAGATGGATTAGAATGGCAAACCATTTTGTGGTCTGCAATATTTTACTTGCTAGGGATAATCATTAGTCTTTGTTCTGGACTTTTTTCTTAGAAGATGAAATAATTCAACACTGTTCATTACTGCTCATTTCCTAACCACACTGTAATCATTATAGACCTAGATATTATCTAAAAAGTTACTGAAAATATTAATGCAACATGAAGAGGGGTTTCTTCTTGTACTGTGGGTATCTATATATGGACATGCTACTTCCTCCTGCCAGTCCTTAGGCCTTTGATTCAAGTGACCTTCATGGGAGAATCCTCAAGGAAGTGACTCAAGCAGCATCAATCCACTTTCTGTCTGTTGCTCTCAGTCATTCTCACGCCCTCTTCTGGGGTGGCCAACATTCCAACACATCACAGGGTCTGCTTTCTACCTTGTGTGGGAGCACAGCAGCCACCACAACTGTGAGTATGCTTCTCCAAATAATTGAAGTCTTCAGTTCAGAGTTGTAATCTAAGTGACAGGGAAAAAAAAAGAAGAGATCCCAAATTTAAACTCTCAAAAGGTATTTCCAATTCAGCAGCACCACAATTTTTTGAAGCTACAGAGGTTGCTGTTAAGTGGAATATCATGATGATATGGAAGACAGGTTCTAAGTTAGGCAACATGCTGGCAATTGGAGGATTTTGTCACTTATAAAAGGTCTTCATGCGAATGGTTCTATGTGCCTTTCTGCAGCAGGTATTTTCAATGTCTCCATTTTGCAAAATGACAATAGAGCCTGAGAGAGGCTAACTGGTAGAGATAAGATATGAATTCTGCATTTCTTCTATTTCACCAGGCAGAAAGATCATCTTTCTGGATATAGTGGACAAACAAGTATCAGTGGAAAGTTAGTAAAATGGCTACTTCATGATATTGTATAACATTTCTTAATTTTTAAATTTATCATTTAGACAGTGAGTAAACCAAAACTACTGATAAGAATATTTAGCAGACACATTCTGTCTGTCTGTCTGTCTGTCTGTCTGTCTCTCTCTCTCTCAGGAAACAGGGGATGATAAAGCAATACAAAATCCCAAACTTAAAATATGTAAGGTGTTTTTGAAAAAAAAAAAAGAAAAAAGAAAAGAAAAGAAAAGCATTGTTTTCTAATCTTATGATTTTTTTTTCTTGGGTGGGGTGGGTATGTCTGTAATCCCAGCAACTTGGGAGGCTGAGGCAGGAGGATTTCAAATTGGAAGTCAACCTCAGAAACTTAGTGAGACCCTGACTCAAGATAAAAAATAAAAAGAGCTGGAGATATAGCTCAGTGGTCAAGTGCTCCAGGGTTCAATTCCAGTATAAAAAAAGTTCTTTCTGAAAACTTAGGGGAAGTGAAAATCTATTTCAATGATAGTTGGAAAAACTGCTTTAGAGAAAATTTGTTCCTCAGCTACCAGAGGTTGCCTGCTTCACCGGGACAGAGCTTCCAAATCCACTGGGTCTAGGAAGTGGCGATTGCCACTCTCTACATTCTCTGAACACGAGGCATGACTTGTGTAGATTGCTGGTTGGAAGATAACATTGTAGAGATGTTATGACTCTTTAGAAACCCAGGGCATATTTTCAGGTGAAGAATATGGAAGTGTTTTGCATGTGTTTGTGGAGATTTAATTTGCATTTTACGAAACAAAAATATCTTCCTTTAGTAGAAAGAAGTAACCTCCTCAGTGTGGAAGAACACCAGCAGAGGGCAAGAAAGCAGCCTGTGTCTGAAGGAAATGGGTTTGAATACTGGCTTTGCTATTCATGTGCTGTGTGATCTTGGGAAAGTGAATTTTCCTCATTGAGCCTTTGTTTTCTCATCTGAAAAGCATAAATAATAACACCTACCTTGAAGGGTCATTTCAAAGATTGTAGATAATAATGGTCTAAGACAACTTTTGAAAATCAGGTACTTAGTTTATGTGAGCAATGAAACTTTGCATCATGAAAGACTTCATTTCAGCACACACATCCTGTCAAAGATCAATAAGTCTATGACCCGAAATACTAAATAAGGGCAAAAAGATTGAGGGGGCAATCACTCTAGATCTCAAGGAGAGGCAGTCTAAATATAAAATATAAGGAGATCCTAAGGAGACACTTCAGCCCCTCCACCACCTCTAGTGATTGCTGAACCTTTGGCAGGGCACTGCTTACCCCATCAGTCATGTGTGAAATGTCATCTTTATGCTCAGTATCTCTTCCCATGTGTCTTTGAGTTATATCTGCTCATTTTATCCACCAAACTTGCTTTTATTATCTCCAGCTTTGTGAAGCCAGCACATCTCTGCAGGAACAAGCTGGATCTGATTTTGCTTCTCACATCCCTGACAGAACTGTCAGCTTCCTTTCCATCAAGCAATCTTGGTAGCTCCTAAGGGTGTCAGAACTCAATGTTTCCCACTCCAGGTTGAATTGGCACAGCTGGGGCAGAGAAGAACTGTCTTTAGACTTGTGAAGTGAGCAACTTGGACTGAAATCATTGAGAAGATACAAATGTGGGTTTGAATTTCTACTGTAAAATCTCAATTATCTTCATGTGGAATGATCATAAAAAAGTAACTGAATTAATTTATTAATAATCCAGAGTTACAAGAAACAATCAGACCCTCTGGTCCTTTTGATCTGCAATGTTTTTTTTAATATAATCATGTTTCATTAAAAAGCTGTTAGTCTTATTCAACTCCAATCCTGACTTGAATGATTAAGTAGCTATTACTTTTCATGGAATTAACTGGGAAAATTGATAGGGAAAATTTATGAAATTATGCTCAAAATATAAGGTAATGGCATCCGGAGTTGATGATATAGAACTTGCTATTATAAAAATGAAGGCTGCATAGCTACATTATTATAAAACCTTGTTTTCATTGCAAGAAAAAAGTGGCTTTCATGAGAAATTATGATGCTAAGGTAGTAACGTAGTGGTGATTATGTTACTATCCAGAATGTAAGAATTTTTCTACATATCTGAAGTTGCTACTGCTTATATTCTTAAGATAGAGTTATTACAAATTTTTTTAGTAGACATGTTCTATGTATTCCATTCCTTGATTTAGGATATTCTAAAATTAGTTTGTTCTGAAGGACAGAGTGTTAACATTATAGAATTATAGATATTTATCTTTTCATTTATTTATTCAACAAATATTTTTTGAGTGTCCATGCAGCACCAGTTAATGCATAAATTGAGTCTTAAAGAAAGAGGACCCAGCCACGTGAAGAGTGGGGAGAAGAGTTCCAAGCAGGGAGAACAGCGTGAGCTGTCCCTGAGGTGTTAAGGCTCTTGGCAAGTTTTACAGAACTGAACAGTGTGATTAGATCTTAGTGAGGAAGAAAGAGAAAGGAACAAAAAGTGACTGAGAAAGATAAACTGGAATGCAGTTAATCCACCAAGGGCTATTCATGTACACAGAGGTGTTGCCCTTAAATTCAATGTCACCAGACTGCTATCCGTTTTGTGATAAGTATATTCATTTTGTGATGTTTCTCTGATGCCTTTTCCTCATTTCTTCCTTTACTGTTATTTCTTTGATTTTTCAGCAATTATCACACCTGATTCTAGTAATGTTATCATTTTTTTCTTTCTAATTTGTTTCCTATTTGGTAAGAGAATCAGGCAACCAATTCATTAGAATTATGTTTGAAGTAAGAGTAAGAGTTGTGAGTGTGAGATAGAGACACTCTATTGAACAAAAGTGATATACATTTACAAATATACCACTTCCCTTCTGGATCTCAGTTTCCTCATCTGTAATACCAGTCCAGTGATCAAAATACCACATAAGTGCCCTTTCAATTTGTAATTTGACTTGCCATGTTTTATAAATAAAATATTTGTAAATATAATTGCATATTACCATACACTAATAGGTAATTGTACTCTCTTAATTATCTGCAAGTGTTAACTACTTTTTAGAATAGCAGTGCTCCCCAATACATTAATACTGATACAGAGAAAAGAAAATATTAAAATTTTGAAAATCACTATCTAAATGAAATAAAATATCATTTATAAATCATTTGTTCTATTTTATTTTTCTTTATCTGAGTACAAAATGTGTTATGAGAAAATGTGAACTCCAGTGCAAATTATAGCTTTGAGTTCCATGTCTGATGATTTCTGTATCTGGGAAATGCACATAATTATACTGCTGTTCCAGAGTTCTAGATTCTAAACTCTTTGTATATAGGAAGTGTAGGATTGTGCTTGGATCACAGCTATTGACTCTGAGGGAGTCATGCTGTCACTGCTATGTTCACATCAATGGCATCATTTGCTACAGTAAATTGAATAAAATAGACATTCATGAAAAATCTAATTGCATGAATGCATAAATGAATAAAATTCATTGGCTGGAATCTGACTTAAATCTTTGCTAAATGCATCAAATGTCACCATCCGGCTACTCTTTTGTCTTCAGAATTCCTTTGCCAGGCACCAGTTACTTAAAAATAAAGTGTATATATGTGATATTGTAAAACTCTCTGGGATTATGGAGGAATGTGTAAGATGATGTTCATGTGTCTCAGGAGAAAAGGGATAGTAAGCAACATCACATAGAAATGAATTAACTTCAGACAGTGGTCAACCTTGGCAAAGCATTTGCATAGTAGCCATCAAGTGACTTCTCGCCTTTGCTTTTGGGATCAGAAGGTGTCTGCTTACCTCCAAACCTCACTCTTCGATAATTGCAGGGGAGGGAAGAGAGGAAGGCAGGGTGCTGGACGAGCGTTGACAGTTGTCCAGAATGTGGCATCTCGCCTCCTGCAGGTCCAGATCTGCTTACCATTACACAGTGCTTAGCTTTGGTCAGGATGTGGTCAGTGTTTGCTGGAAGGCGTATGAAGACTGGCTTTCCAGGAGGAACTCTCCCCAAAATTTACACCTCGCATGCAAAGAAAAATTAAAAGCGTTAGAAAATTGCTTGTAAAAATTTGGAGAAATAGTGGGAAAGAAAATTTATTGGTTGAGCAGCAAAGAAAGTATTTCTTTTGCTTCCTCAAAGGAAAAATAAATCCAAAGGTCTAAATTTGAAGAGAGATAAATTCATTCCTACAAATATTTGGGGATCTCTGGCTCTCAGTACAGGGTTCATTCATTAGTGGTCAGATGACTCTGGAGAGCGCTGTGGGAGTCAAGGAAACAAAGATGAGCTGGGACTGATGCCTCATGAGCGTGCTGCGGGACACTGGTGATACAACTATCCTTGAAGAGCCTGAGGAAGTGCGACAATTATTTATTGTATTACTCTGGGTCTAACCTTAATGGAGAGTATCTTTTAAAGAGCAATGGTGGAGAAAAGCATTGGGGAAAAAACCTTAACACCTCTGATTGAAATTTACGATTTTAATCTCAGCACATTACTGTGGTGTTTAAAGCATTAACTTTTCTGTAAGAATAAGCAGCTAAATTGATGATGTGTGAGGTCCCTGCTGGCTTTAGATTTTGGTGATGCCGTAATTATTGAACAATGAAGGCAGAGCCCCTCTGAGAAAGTCCTGACATATCTCCATATTTCCAAATCGAATTGGTGTCATTAGTAGCATCCCATTGTGGCATCAAAGTTCTGTGGAGCAGGACAGGGTACAAGTGGTACGGGCAGGTAATCATCTTGAAAACATGTGACCTTTAGATTTCTTGGAGGGAGGGTTGGGGAACGGGCACTGAGGACAGTTGCAGTAACAGAAATGCCTCCCAGCACAATGTGTGAACACAAATGTTCGCTTTTTGTTTCAGCTTGAGCCCTGACCTCTCAAAACTGCTTGCTCAGTCTTTCTTAATACCAGAGCAACTTAAAAACAAATCCCATCTTTTACCCAAACTGCATAAAGCAACTCCTCTGGGCCCTTGGCTTTGACAGGATTCATTCTGAAATGGTCCTGTGTCATACAACCAGTGCAGCAAATTTGTTACTTTTATAACAGAAGAATCAGACAGGATTTTCCAGAGTCCAGCTGTGGCTCTTTAGATTGTCGTCATGGTACTCAGAACAGAACAACTGTTTGAATCAAAGCCAAAGATGTTCTTGAATCATTTGGTATCAGGGCACTAATGAGCTCTGCAGACATTTCAAATTCCTTTTCCTTCCCCTCTTTCTCTCCCCATCCACCTTAACCAGGTGTGACTTAATCCAGTCTATTTTTCCCCTAAGTAATAAACTGTAACACACACACACACACACACACACACACACACGATTTATATGTCAATAATTTTTTTGTATTGTGAAGTGAGTTTTCAAAACTGATTTTTTTGATAAGCACCAGATACTTTCCTGATTTGTTTTATTAATAGATATTTAAGTGGAGCTTCAATTTTCATTGTGTTCTAGAGTCTTTAAAGATGACAGATACTGTAATGATCTACCAAGCCAACTCAGAGTGTTTGAAGATGAGAAGATTAAGACTGAGTTTTCAGAGGTTTGCCCAAGATCCCCCACGTAGTGTCTATTCCAGCTACCCCTGAACCAGCTGTGGTGCTCTTTTCTTTGGTGTATACAATTTGAATGCTCCCCCATTTTTATTCCATTTAAAATCATTTGTTATAAATGGCCTATTTTTATTCACCTATGAGATTTCTTTTTCTTGTTTTTTTTCATGGTGAATTTATGAAATTCTGTTACTTTGGAATCCTATATTATATGAACAATACAATTTCTGTCTGGTATGTTCACTCCCCTGACCACATCTGTGTGATAAACTCCCACTTGTCACTAAGGCCCAATCCTCTGTGGGTCTCTGTGCAAAGCAAAATCTCCCCTGGATACTTACCTCCCCTCACCCTAGGCAGCTGGTCTTTCTCATGGATCCTAGCAACTCTAATTCTGTTACTGAATATGTAAGTCATTGCCTATTATTCAATAT
>JAJEJO010004561.1:0-34963 GCA_020662805.1 Glaucomys volans | reverse complement strand
TCTAATTCTGTTACTGAATATGTAAGTCATTGCCTATTATTCAATATTTCAATAAATTATTTGTGAATCATTTTTCTGTTTTCAATTAATTGACATTTGTTGAGTACCTGGTGTTACAAATAACCATAGGAGTTGCTCCCACTGATATTAACCCATTAAGTCATCATAACAAGATTGCATTTTGATATACACTAAAGAGTGCTGTTTTTTTTTTATTTTAAACCAGGAGTCAGATTGCAAACTCTCTCTAACCTGCACCTCCTCAAATATTGTTTCAGTTCTTATTATTCTTAGCTGTCTATGCTGCATGTACATTTCAAGGGTCATCTACAGTTGAGGTCAAGTTTATAGATCTTTCTGGCTCTTTCGGTATTTCCCTGCTTCCCTTTTCAATAGCTGTAGTTAACTTGGTTTCTTTGGTTCTTTGGTTCTTTAGGCTGGTAAGATTGTAAGTTTCTATGGGAGGTTTATCTTTCATTCATGGATCTGGTAATTTTTAATTAATTTTCACTTATTGATACATTTTGTTTATTTATTTATTGTTTCTACTCCTTATTTTAAATATTTAGTTGTATTATGGTTTGGAATATTCTGTTTCATGATTGGTGTGTGTGTGTGTGTGTGTGTGTGTGTGTATAATATTTATAAATCATGCCTTTATCATTGTAGCTTTCTTTTAGTGTTTTTCTTCAAATATCACCTCATTTTATATTACTATTACTACTTGTACCTTTTAAATTTTCATTTTCCTATCTTCTTTTTTATATTAAATCTTCATTGGTTTGTTTTATTTTTAAAATTTAATATGTCAATCTCTTTTAAGTGGGAGACTCATGGCCATTCATATTTATTTGACCAATGATATACTTACTCAGTTTTTTGCCATTTCACTTGACATTTCATATTTCACATTTCTTTCTTTCTTTTCCCTTTTTGAAACATTTTTGCTAATTTACTAAAGTCATAATTTATTTTCTTTAATGCCCTTGCTAAATAAGTTTTCAGTTTCATTTATGTTTATCTTTTCTTTCCAGTACTGATAATCATACATGTATTTCTCTACAATCACATTGAATCAAAGTACCAAAACTTCTACCAAGACTCTCTATTCTTCTGGGAAAATAAATGGAATCTATAAAAACTTACTGATTATTCCTATCTTCCAATATCCTTACCCCAACTCCTAGGTCATGCCAAAATAATGAAATATTTTGAATTCTGGGAACTATTAAAATTTCTCTCATGATATATATGTTTTATCTAAGGAATCCTAACTTAACACATTTTATGCAATATTAAACTATCAGCATGTCATTATCTATTAATTTAATGTATGAGTGTGTATATATGTGTGTGTATGTGTCTATTACTACTCACTATTTCTTTCTTTTTTACTTTTCTCTTGAGACTTCTGTTCATACCTAGGGTCTTGATAGGTTATTTTTGTATTTTCTTTAGATGGATATTGGGATCATTTATTATTTGAGTATCTCATATCTGAAGATATGGGTTTTTTTAAAGTCTGATAATTGGTAGAGGTTCTTTTGATTATGTTACTTTAGGTAATCTAAGATATTATATCACCTAAATTTATAAATTAGGAATTATATATATATTTAAAGAATTTTCTATTATTTGTTTGATAATTATTTTTCCTCTATTAGTTTTTCTTCTTCACACTTTAAATACCCATCATTCAGATATTGAGACTCCTAGGTTTATCTGACAATTATCTTTTTGTCATGATTTCTATCTCTGCATATTTCTTCTTTAATTTTCTAGTTTACAAATTTCACTCTCAAAATAGACCAATCTATCCTTCAGTTCATTTACCAAATTTTTAAAATTAAGGATTTTGTTGTTTTAATTTCTTCAATCTTCTGGTTAGGGTACTGTTAGGGTTTGGATATGAGGTGTACCTCCAAAACTCCTGTGTTAATGCAGGAATATTCAGAGACAAAATGACTAGATTATGTGAGCTACAACTAATCACTCCATCCTAGTTTAAATGGACTTACTGGGTGGTAACTGTAGGCAGGATATAGGCATGGATGGAGGAGGTGGGTCACTGGGGTCCAGGTGCCCTGGAAGGATGTTTCTTCCCTAAGTCTCCTTCCTGTTTCTCTGTTTCCTGGCATCTGTGAGGTGAGTGGTTTTCCCCCTCCACCCTTCTGCCATGTTATTCTGCCTCAGCTTTGATCCAAAGCAATAGACTGGGAAGACTATGGACTTAACCTCTGCAACCCTGAGGCAAAATAAACTTTTTTCCTCCTAAGTCATTGTTGTTATGTATTTTGGTCACAACAATGCAAAGTTGACAGTTATCATAAGTGGTTGTGGTGATGGGAATGGTGGAGGGTGACTTGTCTCTGACCTCATACAACAAGCCGGTGGTGAGTTTCATGTGAAGACACAAAAAAACCCCTCAATTCCCTGTTTTCAGTACTTTCAGTTTCAGTAGGAGAACATTCCTTCCACCTGGTCAGTACAACTGTCAGCAATCCACTGTATCAGGTTCCAAGAATACCAGAAGGCTTGGCTTTTCAGAACAGATTCCTGAAATTGTCTTGGGTTGGTGTCCAGTGGAGCAAGAGTCCAAGGGAAAGGGATCCTAATCACGTATCTATGGCCTGTCAATACCCCAAGTTCCATTTGACCCAAGAAAAGTACTTAGGTTGAGGTAGAGTTGGGAATAGAAGGAAGAGAGATATGTTAAGCTGCCTCATTTCTGGTACTAAGGCTTAGCTTTGATGGCAAGGCAGAGAATTTCAGAGAGAATAAAGTTGTTCATTATTTCAGAAAAATAAAGCAAGCATACCTTCCCCTTTTTTATTTTTTAACTGTAAGTAATTTTCCTTTTGCATTATATTAACAAAATATTCAAAGAAGTTTCACAACAGTTTAAGTCTTTTGCTGATTATTGTTGTTTTTGATTGTTTAAAAATGATAAACTTTTGTTTTATTGCTTGAGAAAATTTGTTTTATAGCTTGAGCCTTTCTACTGGCATACACATTTATGGAATCAAAAGAGATTTTAATATTCATCCTACTATAGAGACATTACAGAAAGATGCTTGTTCATTCATTAATTAGTTCATTCCTTCTCTAACCTTATCTATACTGCAGACAGATTCCTCTGTAGCTGTAGCACAGTGGCTCTCCAACGTTAGCCTACATTAGAATCATGTGGAAGGGCTATTAAAAACCCAGATTGCTGGGCCCCACCCCAGAATTTCCATTCCTTGAGAACCACTTGTTTAACAGGGTAACCAACTATCTTGATTTGCAAGGGACAGTCCAAATTTGCATGTTGAAAGTCTCAAATCACTGGAAGCACAGGAAAATGGTCATTCTAAAACTCTTGTCATATGTTGGATATCCTGAGAAGTTCTCATAAATACCATTGCTGGACTTCTGTCTATTAGAATCAAATGGGAAACATTTAATCAATACCAATTCCCCACTTTCCACTCCCAGGGAAATCATCCTGAGAGGGTGTGGCCTAGCCACTGATCATCCTTTACTCTTCTCCTGTATTCTGTCAGGCAACTAAGAATGTGATTCTCTCATGGCTATCTCTAGCCATTTGGTGAAAAAGACCCATTTTATCTATTCAATTTAATCTAGCTTCCCACGACATACTTTCTAAGGGCACTTACCACTTTCTGATATTTTCTTTATTTAATTCTGTGTTTAGATTTTCTGTATCTTCCCCTACTAGTCGAATTTGAGCTTTATGAAAGCAAGAGATTTGTCTTGTATTTTCAGTTCTTAAAACATGATGTAGAACATGTAAGCACTCAGTTAATATTAATTCAGACCTTCAATGTGCTAAGCACTGTGGTAGACCCTGGGGACAACACAATAATAAACAAGAGTGCCTATAACAGAAAAACATATAGTCCTCTTTGCCTTCATAGAGCTCACAGTCTGGTGGATTATCTCCTTTTTTTTTTTTTTAATTGTGTTTTAATTTCATTCTTCTTTATAGCTGAATAAAACTCCTGTGTGTGTGTGTGTGTGTGTGTGTGTGTGTGTGTATCACATTTTCTTTATCCATTCATCAGTTGATGGGCATTTAGGCTAGTTCCATAACTTGGCTATTGTGAATTGTACTGCTGTAAACCCTGGTGTGGCTGTTATCAATGTAATATGCTGATTTTAGCTCTTTTGGATAAATACTGAGGAGTGGGATAGCTGGCATTTGTCGGTAAATGGATGGAATTGGAGAACATCATGCTAAGTTAAGTAAGCCAGACTCAGAAAGTCATGGGTCAAATGTTTTCCCTCATATGTGGAAGCTAGACCAAAGAAAAAGGAGAGGTCTGTGAAAATAGAAGTGAGTTCAATGGAGTGAAGGAAGGGGACTGAAGGGGAAGGAAGAGATAAGAAAATGGGAGGAGTGGTGAAATGAAATTGACCACACTATCCTATGTGCATTTATTAATATACCACAGTGCATTTCACTTTTATGTGCATCTACAAAGCACTAATTTAAAATAAACTATAAAAATGGCATTTTACATAACTCTACTAAACCTCAGAAAAGTAAATTGTTAAGCAAATAAAGGGGACACATTTTACCACTTAGACTGCCACTAGCATCTTGTCATTTCATTGTGGTATGAGCAGCATCTTTGCATGGCTAAATGAACTTAGTGACTTAAAACAACTGAAGGGACACTTCATCCCTGCCTTATGACATCCTGAGCCATGGATTTGTGGTTTCTTTTGCCTTTGCTTTGCATTTTGGTACTGTTGAGAAACCATGAGACTGTGCAGCTTCCGCTCCCACATTCGAGGTCTATGGTGAGATCCTCCCTGGTGGCCTAAGGACCCAGCAGTCTTCCTGTTGTGGTTGATCTGCAGGAAATACTCCGAAGTTCCCTGTTCAGCCAGACAGATACATGAAAGGGCCAAGAACTCACACCGAGACAAGACATAAACAAGTGTATACTCATCCATTTTATGGACATAAATGGCGTGGGGGTGCTGTGGCACATGGAGTGTCTACATTCTAGAGGGCTTAGTCAGGAAATGGTAACAAATCTTGACAACACAAATTTAAATGATGGGGGAACTCAGAGAGATCAGGACTAAAATATTATCGGCAAGTGGATGAGATGTGCAGTCTCAGAGACTTTAGCTAACACACAGCATTTTTCACTGATCTTAGGGGTCCTTTCTGTACAGGAGAAGGACAGTTTAGGGATTAGGTAGAGTCATTATTTCTTTATGCTGTCTTTCCTTCTGAGATAATTCATCTATCTGGTCAAGTTTCTTGTAGTATTAAAAGAAAAATTGTAAAGCAGTTCATCCAACCACATGAACCAATCTGCATAGCCAATTAGACACTGAAAGGAAAGAAACCTCAACTAGATCATGTAAATTTATTATGTCTTCAATTATCAAACAACTAGAAATGGTTACTCTAGAGCTCTATTTTTGCAATGCAGAGTTATAAAAAGAAATCATTACATGATTAAAAAATGAGTGCTAACAAGATGTTTTCCTATATATAGTATACATATATAATATTTAATGTATGTGTAGCATATGTTATATGTTTATGTTTATCTTTCTGTATATTTATTAATCTATCTAAATGAAATGATAGAACAGTTTGCTTAAAAGTAGTGACAATTCTACTTAGGAAATATGTTTAAAATATATCCTATTAATATTAGCATTTAAAATATTTATGTTATTGGCAAAGAAAATTGAGCAAAAATGCTAGAAGACATAGTTAATCTGGGCATGACATCTACCTACTACATTATCTTTGGACTCATGTGGGCCCAAACCAAATGATACCATTCAGAGGCCAAACCAGCATCTCAGAACATCCAAGTAGTGTTAGCTAGTCCAGCCTTGTGCTTTTCTTTGAGCTGAAGAAATCAGTCCTCGTTGACCTCATTAAATAGAAGAATTCAAATGCAGTGGGTCAGGAGGAAAGTCCAGGACTTTTCTTAATTTATAACTGTATATTTATTTGAAAATGTTCTTGCACCAGCTAGACAGTTTAGGTGTCTCATGACCCTGTATTTTACTTCATTAAGCAACTTCATGGCTAGGGGCATGGTGGTGCATGCCTGTAATCCCAGTGACTCAAGATGCTGAGGCAGGAGGATCACAAGTTCAAAGCTAGCCTCAGCAACTTAGTGAGGTGCTAAGCAACTCATTGAGACCATGTCTCTAAATAAAATACAAAAAAGGCCTGGGGATGTGGCTCAGTGGTTGAGTGCCCCTGAGTTCTATCCTCAGTACCAAAAAAAAAAAAAAAAAAAAAACCCAAAAAACCAAAAAAAAAACTTCATATGAAAATCCTATTGTCTGTTTTACTGTTTATTTAATCATTGATTCAATACATACTTATTGTGTGTCTCTTATGTGTCAAGTACTGATAGGTACTGGGTATACAATAAAGTAAAATTTACAATTATCTGGAATAGGTAAAGCATTAAAAACTCTATAATTTCAGGTATGGTAGTGCATGAATGAAAATGATGCTCTGAGAGACTGATGTGAGGACAGTTTAGATGGGAGGTGGGGCAGCTAAGTGACCTTCAGGTCTAGAAGGAGTTTGGCAGCCAAAGAGTACTTTACATTTTGGGTTCAGAAAATCTATAAACTGACATATCTTGCTTTATTTCTAACACCACATGAAGAAGAGGGACAGTTAATTGTTCAAGTTTTAATTGTATTTTTGGGAAAGACCTGGTAATTCTTTTTTTCCTAAAATATGGTAATTGTGTAGGATGTTTGAAAAAAGGACCACTTTACTTTTGTTTTAAGAATGTGATTTTTATCACACATATTTAACACGCTGTTTCTCAAATGATTGTGTGTAATCTTTTTGCTGATATATATCATATAAAAAAACTGTATTTGCACAGGAAACAAGAAGTAGGAACACCCACAGGCTAGAATATTTGAATAATTTTGTAAGATGTAGCACAAATAGGACTGACCCCCTTAAGGGAGTTTCTTCTCAGCCTGCCATTTATGCTGGGGAGAGAAAAGTCCTCCATGAAAGCTAGCAGAGAGAATCTCGAGGATCTCAAATCACCTACATGTTTGTAAAAATTGGTTGATGAAACTAAAAGCAGGAGACTGTTGGGCATGGAGGTAAATGTTCATTCTCCTGCATGACTTGTCTGGGGAAATAAAACAACAGGAAACAATCTTCAAGTGGAAGAAATTTTTTTTTTTTTGCAATATAAGTGATAGTTTTTTTCTTTTTTCCTTTTTTTTTAAACTAACTCTAGAATCTCTGCCCTGTATGAATAAGTATTTATTTCATTTTTCTAATGAACATATTTTTAACATTATTCTTTTGTCTTAAAGTGTTCATTAAAAATTAAATATTTTTACCATTGATAATTCAAATTTATCTTCCCTGGAATTGTCTGATGATCTTGACTGATACTAGGTCAATGACTTTACCTTCACATCCACCCAGCCAAGTTTAAAATCAATTCTTAAATACACAAAATAGAAATAGAAAAGAATGTTTTCAAATGAAAGCAATGGCTCTTTTGGTATCAGCAGTATTCTTTAATTTCTACCACATATGCATAAGTTGGCAAAGTAATCCTAATGACTTGAAACAAATGTATTTCCATCACAGGGTAAGTACCGAGCCCATCTACCCTGAATCTTTGGATAAAGACAAAACTCCATCCTGCCATGCACCTGGTCGGTTGTGCAATGCTAACCAATGAACAGCTGCTAACAATAAGGGTATTGTGTTTATGTAACACAGTTCAGGATCTGATGGTCAGTCTCTCGATAAATGTTGAAACGCTAGGGAATTTTCTCTTGCCAGGATGCCTGCTTCATGGAAAGTACTGTGTCTAGTTTGAACCATATACGTAAATGTTCTCTCTGTATGAACTGCTGGACTTGCATTTTACAAGATTGTATTAGCCTTTCAAGTTGGTTTGAGGAGGTTGAGGCTCTCTCAGCTAAGAAATGGCCGTACATCGTGGCAATGAATGTAATTTTCGTGACTGTTTTCTGTGGACTTGTTTTACCAAGTTAACAAGAGTCTGTATTATGTTTCTTCCCATTGATGTGGGTGTGTCCTTGTGTGTGTATTCAAGAGAGGCTTCCGTTTGTTGAGTGATCTTCATGCAAACATCTTGGAGTGCTTTACAAAAGAATTTTAAAAATTAAACCAAACAGGATATGAAACTGTGCTGCCAAACAAGTAAGTCTTTAGGCATGATTTAAATTTAGTTAATGACATAAAGAGCTAAATCTGTGAAAGGAAGCAAGTTCCTTGGATCAGAAAAAAAGAATCAGAAAACAGATACTCATATTTTGTCTACGTCTTCATTCGAGTAGCTCCAAAAATGTTCTTTTAGAAGTGCATTTGGAAAACCCTAGGCTAAGTGAACTCCAAGAACCATTGTTTTAGGAATAATAGTTCCCATGTGCAAAGAGATCTACAGATTACAAAGCATTTTCCCAGCTGTTATTTAGTTTGATTGTCACAACACCCTACCAAAGTGGCTAAAGAATGGGTTATCCCATTTTATAGATGAGTAAACTGATGACAGGAGAATATTAAGGGATTAAACTAAGGTCATCCAGCTAGATAATGATAGTGTTAGGACTGGAATATGTATCTTGATCTAAGTCCTGTGCTCTCTTTACAGTATTGTGAGTTCCACCCATGGCAAAGCATTTACCCTGGATATTTTCCTCCTGCCATTATAGTCATCTGTCTCTGGGGTGATATTAATAATTCTTGTCTCCCACAACACTCTGGAATTCTACCCCCTCTCAGGAGGAACTCCTAACATTCTTGTTTAAATAGAAAATTATAAAACCAGGGTCTTTTAAAGCAAGTGCATACCAATAATAATTTTATGACTTAATCCTTTCACAACATTTAATGTGGTTTGTCTTTGAAGTCACTTTCTAGCGGTTCCCGGAATCCTCTTGAGAAGATGCAGTTGGAATGATCAGAGCCTTAACTTCTGTGATGGTAGATGGCTTCCTCTGGTCAGACCTGTAGTGGAAAAAGAATGGGGGTTTCTTAATGAACTTCCTTTCCTTCCTTTCCGTTATGAACTGGGTTAGTCAGCTTTCCATTGCTGTGACAAAAAGACCTGAGGTAATTAGCTTAGAGGAGGAAAGATGATTTTGGATTACAGTTTTGAAGGTTTCAGTCTATGGTTAGTTGGCCCATTGCTTTTGAGCCTGTGGCAATGCAGCACATCCTGGCAGGAAGCTTGGAGTGGAGCGAAGCTGTTTGCCTCATAGAGACTGGGAAACAAAGAGAGGAAGAGACCAGCATCGCAATGTCTTCTTCAAGGGCAGGTTCCTAACTTCCTTCACTAAGTCTCACCTCTTAAACATTCCACCACCTCTTAATCGTGACAACCTGAAGACCAAACCTTTAACATGTGGGCTTTTAAGGACATTTAAGGACATTTAAGATCCTAACCATGGCAATGACTGCATGTGGCTATCCTTGAACCTGTGAGAGTCTATGAGCATTTTAGTTTCAGTTAGAGTCCTGGCTTTACACCAGAGCAACAGTTGTTGAATCTGGATTGGTTCATGAAACAGGGTATCTAGTATTATCTCTTTAAGGAACATTCAGAGTGACACTGGACTATTGCTGTCAAATTTTGTTGTTGCCATTATTTTGCCTCTTCCTCTAAAAACACATTTCATTTCTCATTCAAGGTTTGGACGTTAAAATATTTTCTCTTTCTTTGATATTCCTATTAGCTTCAGACAAATCTGGGAAGAACATTGTTTTGTGACTCTAGATCTTCTGGCAAAGCACATGGGGTGGATCCCAAGAACAAGCAATTGAAACCATGTCTCCATAACCAGCTTCTTGAGCAGGTCACTCAAACTGAAAAGAAGCCCAAGCAAGGTGATGGAGAGATGGAGGGACACCATTAGGACAGCAAGAACCTCACAAAAAGTCAGTAAATGTAAGGATGCTACTTTTTACCTTACACTTCAATGTAAGTTTTCCAGATTTTTACATATATACTTGATTCAAAAATATTAACATAAAGACTTCAGCTATCTCACCCTAGCCAATAAACACAGGCTATCCAAAAGATTTATATGACTTCCATATGTCATTTGAGCATTTGAGACAGGAAGACAAACCATCCCATGTGGAAATATTAAGGATAAAACTGGAACAGTGTTCCCAAGTTGGCTGTATTCCCCAATCTGGCCTCCTGTATGGGCACATGCTCTCTTGTCCTTCAATCTCTCTGGTGATGAGTTATTTCTGGCTCATTTTCCTAACCTTTGGACACTGCCTTTTTCCTCGCGCCTGTGTTTATCTCAGTTTCTCTTTGATTACCTGTTCCCTATTCCTTTATTTGTTTCTTTCAGCTTGACTTGATTTTGCTCCTTCACCTCCACTTTTGAATTTGCTCTGTACTTACTCTTGCCAATCTCCACTTAGTTTGATCTGCGTTGAATATGTTTTCTCTTTGGATACTTATCACATGATTGTCATGCATCACCCTCTGTAACATGATTATTTTGATTCCCATTCCTGATCATTTGGTTCCTACCTGTCTCAGTAATAATGTGTTTGATGCTCTGGAAGGAATATAAAAAAATACAAATCAGGGCTCTTTCCTCTTTTATATCTACTTGGAATACCTTTTTTCATAAAGCCTAATGACCCATTTTTTTAATAAGCCAGACTTTTGGTAATTATTTCTTCTTGTAATTTCCTTTTACATTTATAGTCCATGTGGCTCAAGACCCTTTAGAAGATGTTGTATCATGACTTAAGTTGTCACTAGCAACTTAACTTGTCTTACACAGAACAGAAGCTCAGCTAGTATCTGCTATTCATTTTGCATGGGATATAAGACTATGGGCACAGATAAGACTATATCATTTAACCAAGTTTTAAATAGAACTACATATAATTTAAAGTGCTATATTTTCCAGTAGAAATTTCTGTGGTGATTGAAATAGTCTATATCCTCATTGCCCAATATGGTGGCCACTAGCCACCTTTTGTTACTAATCACCAGAAATGTTGCTACTGTGATGAGGAATTGGATTTAATTTTATTCAACTATAAATAATTTAAATTTTAAAAACCTCATGTGGATAGTGGGTATAAGATGGGATATTGCATACGATAGGAATTCAGAAAGGGGAAATGTAAGTATGAAATACAAGTTAGTTAAGTACTAATGGAAGAAGATGAACTTGGATCTTGAAGATGGCAAACAGAGAAAAGGGATATTTAAAAAACATAGTAGAAGCTTGGAGGTAATTGACAATGTTATATTGGGATAAGTTTGAAGACGAGATAGAGCAGGGTTTGAGAACTAGTGATAACTTTAATAACAGCAGCCATTTATTGATACTATGACACGTACTAATTTAATCTTAACAGCAATATTATGACTTGAGAAAATGTAAGTAATTTGTCTAAAGTTAATATTGGACCTGGAATTTGAACTTAAGTCTGTCTAGTTCAAAAAGCTAAGCTTTCAGCCATCATAATATGCTGTCTCATGCTTTCTTTACCATGTTAAGAAAGACTCATAAGTGGGAAATAGCCCAGATGCCCTTCAGCTGGTAAATGGGCAAATATTAGAATGCATCTTATCGATGGAATACTACTTAGTAATATGAAAAGAACAGAACTACTGATATGTGTAACAACATGGATAAATCACAAATGTATTATGCTAAGTGAAAGAGCCTGGATGTAAAAGTCTATATAATATTTAATTCCATTTAGATGATATCTCAGAAAGGGAAAAAGACAGATAAGTAGTTGCCAGGATCTGAGAGTGAAGGGCAGGGATTCGTTACAAAGAGATTCAAGAGATTTTTTGAGGGGAGGTATAAATATTCTATATGTCAATAATATGGTGGTTACATGACTATGCATTTTTTCAAGACTCACAAAACTGTGAACTGAAATGGGTGAATTTTACTGAATTTAAGTTATACCGCAATAAACTTTACTGAAAAACAAAGACTTAAAGTACATGTAAGCTTACTTTCACAAAGGCAGCAGGAATAGGGTTAGTTATAACTCAGGCTATTTTAAAGAATAATTATAATTTTTGTGTCTAAACATTTTAACATTTATGGTACATAGATATACAACATATTTAGTAGAAAATGGGAGGAATTAAAGCCTCATAAAAGATGTATATTTGTGTGCATACATCTAAAACAGTTAAATCTGTGTTTAACATGAGTTGACACAGTAAATGTTTGCTCATTTGATGTTTATTTGCCATTGGCATGGGAAAGAGGGTGGAGATGGCAGAGGAAGAGATATTTTAATTAAATCTGAATGGTAAGATGTTATATGACTTATCCTATTTTCCTTTTATTTTGTTTAAATGAAAAATAACTACCATATGAGGTCATCATATTCTTTGAAAGCTTGCTTTAGGATTTCTCAATACATAATGAAATTTTCATTTTTACAATAAACCACTTATATGAGAAAATAGTACAATGGATATCTTTTAGCATATAGTGATTTCCTCCTTTTTACTTACAAGAAAATTGGCATGCAGAATTAATTAAAAGCCTTATAGGACTTTGTCTTCACTAGTTTCATTGTATGTTCATGCAACCATAGATTCAGCTAATTTTAGGCAGAAGAGACTTCAAATTATTATCTGGCCCAATCCATTGTCTGCAAGCAGATAAGGTACTGTGTTTTGTAAATGAAGAGGTAACACAGAGCTGTAAATTTTACCATACATTTCTGATGATTAGAGTTTTATGCTTGAGTTATTAATGTTAATAAATAGCTAGAAATAGGATTAATGATTATGATTTAAAAATTTTACTTGATTCTTTGCTTTAAACATTTCTCCAAGTTCAAACTGTTAACATCACATATAATAATATGCCAATAATCCTGGTTAATCTTCAAATAGTCTCACTAGGGAAAGTGTAAATTGGATAATGTTATTCTTTGAATGGACTGCTTTTATTAGTGTGGAATTTTAGGTAATGAATGTGAAAATACTTTGAAGGCTGTAAAACAATGAACAAATATTGTTCTTTCCCCTTGATTTTATCTTTAGTCATTTACTTGACATTTTTTCTAGAATCTTGAGTATTATCAGGCATACATTTGCAGAGAAAATTGATATCTGATGTTTTTTCTGGCTAGAAAATAATTGTTTATATAATTAAGCATCTACCTATAATACATTTTCAAGTAATGATCTAATTAAAATAATCTCAGTAAGATAACTTTTTTTGAATGGAAAGAAAACCAGTAATTGGTGTCTTGGTGGCTTGTCACTCTTTTCAGTAATCTCATAACTAGATGTATGTGTGTGTGTGTTGTGTGTTTATGTGTCTGTGTATATATGTTGTTAAGACAATGATCCCAGGCAATATTTTTCTGTGTACCCCTTTTGTTTTTCTTCTTGTAATTTCCCAGTAAGCTATTGTCTTGGTGTATTTTGTTCTGCTATAACAGAATACCTGAGACTGGTTAATTTATAAAGAATGTAATTTGTTCTTTCACAAATTACTGGGAGACTGGGAAGACTGGAGACTGGGAGGTCTAAGATCAAGGCATTGGCAAGTTAAGGACCCATTTTCCTGCTTCTGGTTTGGTGTCTTGTACCTTGCATCCTCCAGAGGAGAGATATGTCACATCCTCACTTGTCAGAGACCAAGAGAGGGAGGAACTCTTTGTTCTCACATGGCAATCCTTTATAGCACTGCCTGACAGCTCTGTCCTCATCATCTGAACACCTCCTAGCACTGGTGCATTTGGGGATTAAGTTTCCAACACATGAATTTTGGGGAACACATGTTAGACCATAGCAGATATACAGGGATACAGGGAGAGTGAGGTTATTTATAAGATGGGAGAATTTATTAACTTTTTTTTTTTTTTTTTGCAGTGCTGGGGATTGAACCCAGGGCCTTGTGCTTGAGAGGCAAACTCTACCAACTGAGCTATATCCCCAGCCAGAATTTATAAACTTTTGATTGTGTTATGGCAATATTAGCATCTCTATAAATGTATTTCTTTTGATGGTTAATGAAAATTTAAACTGAAGAACAAAGTGGTAAATTTGTCAAAGTTGTGAGTTTTTAAGAGATATTTTAATCTACCTGAGGCATTCTGTATGTACTCTTTTGACCTTTTGGCCTTTTCTAATTATTTCTTTCCACAAAATAGAGAAATACTTTGCAAAAAGGTGGAATTTTTAAACTTATGATAAGAGGTATCAAATGTACGTTGGAAGTCAACTCAAGTAATATTAAATATCGGGTTTAAACAATTATTGAAAAGTTGGGTTAAATTTTTGTTAAGGCCAACTTCATTTGTGTGAATTGCTAATCACCATAATCATGGGCTGGACCAGCTTAAATATTAATGACTGATAACATTTAGTGTAGGGCTCAGGTCTTGTTGTCTCTTTCATCCCTTTGTGGCAGAAATTCAAACAAAATAATTGTAGCTGCTATTCCTTATTTGCAGACCACAGAATAGACAGTCCTGTGATCACTGGTTCTCTGAAAGGGAAGGTACATCTTAGGTCTACTGACTGGGTCTGCAAACCCAGGGAAGATGGATAGTGAGTAGACAGAGGGCACCCAGAGAAGGGCTCAAAGAAATAAGAAGTTAAAGAAGGGGAATGGATACCTTTGTACACTATAAAATGCAAGATTGCTAATCTAGGAAGATGCATATAGAATGGTGGAGTGTATGGTATTTGGGGAAAAGTCTCATAAACTTAGATGTAAAATGCTGTTTGGGGTTTTCTAATTTATTTTCAGATTCCATATTTGGGTTCTACTGAGGTTCAGTTGAGGAAGTACCTACCCAGAACCAGGCAGCATTTTGAATATGGCTTTTATTGATATATTTTGATTTGTGCTAAAAAAGAAAAGCAGTAGAAATTTAATGGTTATTTTCACTTTTCTTTCTCACGATCAAGGAGGTAAGAGGGGATCTTCAGCTCATTGCTCTTCCTCATGTCTGGGTCCTGGGAATGGTTACTGGAGTTCAGGGGTGTCTCTTGCTCAAATTTATTAGTCATAAATGGATTATAAAGAGATTTTAACATTTCAACACATTTACATCAAAAGTTCCTCTAAGGAGCTAAGTGAAATATTCTGCTTGGAATTAAGGTCACAAATAAAAGCCAGGTGATCAGTCCAGATCAGAATCTGTGAGGAAAGCATAGTTCTGGGCCAGACATTGAGTGGCTGGCAGGACTTAAAGGGGGAGAAGGCAATGATTGTGAAGGACCTGGCCAGGGAGGGAGGCAAAAGTCCAGTGGGACCGCTAAGAATTCAAATCTACCTGGGCCAAAGTGAACTGGGAATACAGACCAGGGAAGGATCTGAACAACACAATATGTCCCGCCCGAGGTCTAGACCTTATGGGATTCTAACTGGAGCCCTTCTCCCTTTTTCTTGCTTTACCTATTTCTCTTCTTTGCTTCCCCAAACCCACATCCTCCTATATGCCCAGCAATAAGCACGAGAAGTAGGGATAGTCAAAAGGTATTACCCTTGTGTGCTGATTTCAGGCTAATAGATGGAATTTTGTTAGTGACCAGGAAATGTGCATTCACCAAGGAAAATGGCTATGGTTATTGTCCTCAAGAGTGTCCTCTCTGATTGGATCATGGATAAGAAAGTTCAAGAACACTATTCTAAAAACAGTAAAAATAGTAAGTCTTAAAGATAGCTTTAAGTTCTTTTATTTCTTTTTTTTTGAGGGGGGGTGGGTACTAGAATTGAACTCAGGGACACTTGACCACTGAGCCATTCCTCCAGCCCTATTTTGTGTTTTATTTAGAGATAGGGTCTGAATGAGTTGCTTAGCACCTCACTTTTGCTGAGGCTGGGTTTGAACTCGTTATCCTCCTACCTCAGCCTGCTCAGCAACTGGGATTACAGGTGTGGGACATCGCACCCAGTTTATTTCATAATGATTTTTTAAAAATAAATTTCATATAAAATTCCAATATATTGTCAGCTCTACCAAGTCACCTCTCCTGTAACTATAAAATATGATCACACTTCCTCTTCATACTCAGTTGTTTTGGTGGGAGACTCTTCTTGCCAAACTGGGGATCTAGCCCACTTCAGAATGTTTTCAAAGTTGGAGTGACCCCAATTGGACAAGTTAGTCATCCTCCTCATGCTCAGTTTCCTCCTTTTTAAAATGGTGGTCATGCCTACCTCGTAGAGTTCTGGTGAGGAATAAATATGTGAGTGAGTGTAAAGTATTTAGAGCCTGGCACATCTGATGCTGGATATGTGTTAGTTTGTTTCTATCCTATGGATGCCCGAGACTTCTTTCTGCCCTCCCCCAAGTTTGTCTAGGTCAGACACGCCTTAGTTTCCACAGGGGTTCCTCCAGAAAGCACACAGAGCTAACTGGGTCCTTCCAGTGACAATTACTGCCACCATACTTTGGTTTCCAAAGAAGGATATTTTACTGTTTTTCTCCAAATGTGGGTGCAGGCCTTTGGCTAAATCCAAAAGAGCCAATCCCATTACTTTATGTGGGATATAGGTAACATTTGGGGATAAAGCAGAAAAAGACAGCACAGCAGAGGAGTCTCCATTGCAGCACAGGTGCAAATCCAGCTCTAACTTTTTCTAGGCTGGCTTCTGTGTTTTCTCAGCCTCTGTCAGGTAACAGGGGCTTCCAAGGTAGGCATCTGCGCCTAACTTGGCTCCAGATTTACCTGCTGTACCATGAAATTCTTCTAGGATTATTCATGGTAGGAGCAACTATTCCCTTCTGGGAAAATCCCTTTGCTCTTCATGGGATTTTAGTTAGCTCCTTGGACACCAATATGAAAATCCATCAGGAAGCCATCTTGGTGTATTTCCTGATTCTGCAGTTGTGCACAGTCAATTGAAACAGGATCAAGCACAGCTGATTTGGTTGAAGTACAGTGAGAAACTCAAGTCCCCATGTGTGTGTGGGGGGGGGAGGGGACTTTTTCAGCCCATCTCAGCAAGGATAGGCCACTCTGTGAATTTTGAAAGAAGAAGATCACATCTTTAAAGTATTGTGTCTTCAGGAGTAAAGGAGTAGTGTATTGACAAAGTCTCCCTTTTCCTATGTCATCATTGAATCATTTTCTCTTTAGAGTAGCCACTGGAAATGATAATGAAAAGACAAGGAATTTTATCGAAAGACGAAAAAGTTCCCCATATACTTAATAGTCTAAGAGAGAAACCAAAAAATGTAAACCTTACAATATGCCAAGTAATTTAAAATATCTCATGTAGCATCTGGCAAAACTCTGTGATAAGACTATTATCTTTCATGTTATGGTTGATTAAAATGGGCTCCTTAGAAAAGGTGAAATTATTTGGTGTGAGTCATAGGCTATTAGGTGATGGATCTGTATGACACTTAAGTTCACATTCCTTCTATTCTCCTCTTTCCATCTGTGGAGGCCGGAGGAAATGTATTGTGCTTCTTTAATTTCTGCTGTAATGTATTGTTATAATCTCTTACTGCCATGAGCAGAGGCTGGAGTAGAGCCAGGAAAGTTTGAAAGACATTTCATAGAAGTTGTGAGCATTTAATTGACAAGTTGAAGTTGACACAGCTGACAACATTTAGAGGCAGAGCACACATCCTCATGTTGCTGCTTGGACACGGGGGTGAAAAAAGAGAAACTCTGACCACTCCCTTCCCTAGTGTATCTCTGTGGGTTACTAGCCACTCCCACTTTTCCCACTTTGTTCCTTTTTTTTTTTTTTTTTTTTTTCAACTTGCCACAAAAAGAAAAACACAATACCTTTTTAGTGTAAGGGCAGGAAGTAGTCACAACTCTTCCCTCACTCCTTGACTCACTAAGCTATCTCAACTCATTGAAGGGCAAATGTGGTAACCACAATATGGAGATGGTCTTTGCTAACCAAGGTTAAAGTGTAGCAGGCTAGTTATACCTATGAGCAGGGTAGGATTTAGATATTCTATCAGTGTCTGGTGGCTTATGATCTTAAACTCAGGGGCTTAAGCAAATTGTATTCATTAAGAGCTGTTATGGGTTATGTTGTTCCTCCTTACACTGATGGAAAAAAAGGTCACATTTAGTTGGAAGCAAAAGCATCTTAAAATAGCACTGAATCTTGGACATGTTGAGAAACAAATAGTCACATTCCCATGTAGTGCGAAATCTTCATTTTACTCAGAACATGGCTGACATGTTTATAAGCTAAGTTTCTTTTCAAACCAGAGGATCCCGCAGATGTCTCATCTGGGAGGACTTATGAACTGTGTGACTTACTTTATTGTTATTGTTAATAATAAAACAAACTGTTCAATTTAGAAATAATTTCTTATCCTTTTCATGGTTTTTTGCACATTTCCTTTGTAGCTTTCAAAGAGTCCTTTGTATTTTAAGAGTTTATTCATGGATTCCAATAAAAATAGCTAAAAAAATGAAATAAAACTACAATAGGCATTGGGAGAACATCATGTCTTTAGAAACCACATTGGTTCTACAGATATTAAAAGGACCAGAGAGGAACAGATAAAACTCCATACATGCTTTTCTGAATGTATACAGAGTGGTTGTATATTGTTATTGCAATGCAAAATTTCCTATGATGCTTAGGAAATTTGATTCCTTAGATAGTCGCAAATTATTGCAAACTGAACACTTAGGAAGTATATGGGGAACCAAATAAGACTTTGTAAGCTATTCAAGAAAACATGACTCTTTACCTCCATAAATGGGCACACACTATTTGACAGATTTGACTTTACATATTTTCTAATACCTGAATGTGTATTAGAAACACTAGGAGTCTAGGAGATGGGAAAGAATGGAGATCATCTTTCATCTAATGTATGGGGTGCTAAATTGTTCCTTTACATTTATATTTCTTTTCTTTCCTATTGTTTGTCTTCCCTGTTAATAACCCCTTCCTTAAGGGGTTCATGTAACAGGACAAATAGATTAGCGGAAGTCTTGGTAATTTTCACATCATGCTATCTATACCAGTATTAACATATTCTGTTGTTAGAACCGAGTGATTTCCATCACTGTTGGCAAATAGATAAGATAAATATAAGATTTATGAAGTCAAGTATCATATATTTTTCCCTTTATTCTCTGTATTATCTATGCAACCAGGTATAGGCATCTAGTGGAAGCTAAATGACTATTTGATATTTGAATAAAAGTGGTTATCCATTTATGATTAGAAATACTGAAGCATAAGACTTAATGAACTCTTCAAAGTTACACCAGCAGGCAGGTAGAAGAGAAGGGAACGAGTCTCATATTTTTTCACTCTTCTAATTAACCTTTGTTTCCTTTGAGACTCTGCTTCCTTCAAAGAAAAAAAAAACCCTTAACTTGTAAAAATCTGATTTTTAATAGTTACATTAATATTTTTTACAGTACATTTATCAAATGAGGAATTGGTTTGGCCTGGCTTCTTTGACAAAAGCTCTTGGAGATATAGTGGTGCAGTTGTGCAACATCGAGTTCAGATAATTTTTTTTCTAGAATCTTTCAGACTGAACAGAGATGCTCACAATACCTATATACAATGTCCATTTTATTCATTGAAATGAATAACAGAAAAATCTGTTTCAGTAAAATGCAATTCAATTTATTGTAATAAGTGTGATCTACTTTGTAAGCTTGGGGTACAAATAAGGTCATGTGGTAGTCATCAGTGCTGTTTACCAAATATTTCCAGATTTTGACTCCTGGCAACATGATAGGATTGCATTTCCTGGCTTTCGTATGGTGGGATGGGATTATGTGACTAGATTTGGCTAAAGTGCTGGGAACAGGGTGTATGTCATTTCCAGGCCACAGTATTTAATGTCCATCTGAGACCCGACATTGCTCACTCTCTTTGGCATGGTGAATGGATAAATGCTTAAGATGGTAACTTCTCCATCAGCCTGGGTACTTGAGTGATTAAAACAAGCAAAGTCCACTATTGACATCAGCATTGATGAGAAAGGAACCTTTATTGTTTTAAACCTCTGAGATTTGGTATTATTGTCACTATAGCCTAATTTAGGGATTGTAACTACTGTAGCATAATTTACTTGTTCTGACTCAGGTGATATATATTTTTCTAGGTAATCTTTGGAAACCCTTGACATTATCATCTTCCCTCTGCATCAATTTTTCAAAAGAATTCTATGATTTTATTATATCCAAAAAGATCATAAAAAAGACTAAAGTGCCTTATCAGTCCAGTACTGTCTTTATTCTGACCTTGGTCACATAGTGTGCCCATGGTTTCTAACAGATGAATCATTTCTTGTCCACTAACTTAATGATACATAACCTAGAAGATTCAGATATTTGCCTAGGTCTAAGTAGCACCACATGCCAAGATATCAGCTATTTAAATTCTTGCTTTCATCCTTAGCTGTTGACCAAAGTTCAGGAGTGGGAAAGGGTACATGGACCCCAGGACTCACTGTATGGAACCATATATATCTTCTACGTATTGGGCCATGATGGAAACTTCTCTAATGCTTGTTGCCTTGATCCATCAGAGAGGTTCTAGTAGTCTTGGTCACCATAAAGGAACAGATCAATGACTCAGGTAGACAGACATACAGATACACAATTAATTTAAACATGTTAACGTGACATGTCATTATTAGAGAGACAGATGCTGTTTTGAAACATGAATTTGAAGAAAAGATTTATAGAAGTAACTATTGATTTTGGCCTCCAACGATATGATTTTTTTCTCAGTAGAAAACTGGAGAATGGGAGTACAGGAAAGAAGGACTGAAAATGGAGACATGAAAGTGTTAAGGATATAGTGAATGCAGAATGGGTTCAGCAGGTTAGGTCAGATGGGACTCATATTTGTCAGGATTCATGAGCAATGGGAAATACCTATAGAATATTGTTTCCAACAACAAGATGGTAAACCAGATGGCAACTTTGACCAGAGACTGACAGGTTCCATCCTAAATGCAGCATCCTTGGAGACAGGATGTGAATTGCTAAACCCTACATGATACTAGAGTTGAAAGTGTTCTTGTTGCACTGGGTTAGAGAGAGGAAGCATATTGGACTTTTAAAATTCAGACAAAGAAATAATGATTTTGAAAGAGATCATATCCATCATCTCCAAGGTCATCTCCTTTTCCATCCATAATTCTAAACGTTGTGGTGACTGTAGAGCTGGGATTTTAAGGAAAACCTCAAGGTAGCTTGCCTTCCTAAGCACTTCCCCCCAAATAAAATGCTGTTTTGTTCCTGCCAACCATTTCAGATGCCACAGGAAGCAGCTATGCTTTGTGGTCAGACCAGAGAGAGGAAGGTTAAAACCAATACTTTAAGGGCAGCCTCAGAAGCTGATGCTTGAGATTTGCTGGCTACCCATTGTTATCCATGCTACAGGATACACAGGCTTGGGGGAATTCTCTGCAAAGTTTGCGGGTAGCTTGTGCATTGTCATTAATTAGGAAATTAGATTGTTGGCTATAAATTGGAGGGTAAGGAATGTTTTTATTTTAAGTTGAGGAAATGAAGCGTGGGAGGAGAGATGATAGGCAGGCTTTTTACATCAAATTGCATGGTTTACTTGCCTTTGCTTTGGGAGTCATGTTCACTTCAGCACCAAGCTGGTCCCTTAGAAGCCCACTCAGTCCTCCTGAGGACGGATTTGTTTTACAAGACTTCCTGTATGTGCCTGATTCTGAGTAATATAAGTAACCATATTGATTATGAGTCTTCTTTTTCTTTCTCCCAAATTGCCCTTCAGATTTTCTTGTTTAAAACTCAGACTTAAATCTCAATTGCTTTTGATCTCTAAACCAAACCTCTCAAGCTAACCATTTTGTGGATAATACATAATAAATAGTAATAGTATCTGTACTGGCTAGTGTAATTCTAGACCTCTAGCTGTACTTTTAAGCATTTCTTTCTCTAGCTTCCCTTATTGGGGTCCAAATCCAGGAAACCAGTAAGTACCTGGTGGTGACTTCTATGGCCACAGGGATCCCCTCTATGAAACTGGTGCCAACATCCAGAATCTGGCACCAAGTGCTCTTGAAGGTCTTTGAAGACCCCATAGAGTGCTGAGGTACCTCCTTTTCTAATTGTGGGGAGCTACATTGGGTTCCATACAAATGAGAATACTTCTTTTCCTTTTGGTATGCTTCATCTGTTGAGCCCCAGAGCTCCATTGTCCTTGTGAGAGCCTTGCGCTGCTCAGCTTTACCTGTAATTTTTCCTCACAGGATTGGTACTATTGCCCATACCTGAAGTAGAAGCAGTCTTTTCCGTTCTTCTCTGTAACAAATGAGAGCAAAAAATTCCAACAACCAAGGAAAAAAAACTAGAGTTCTTACCCACTCACTGCTCAGGTGTGTGTAAATTCCCATTCACACTCAAGCTGGATCCCTACACATCTCAGAAGTTCCTTTGTGCAAGTCTTCTTTTAACCAAATGGAGGGTGTATGAAATCCGGCATTGTAGAGTAAAAATAGTAGCTGCTTTATAAGGTGTGTGTGCATGAGAGAGATTAAATTAAGTTCCTATATAATGAATAATACTTTTATGATTAGAAAGTAGGAGAGTAAGTCAAGTCACTTGAGATTTTCTTCTGGGTTTAGATGGTTCTGGGCATTATGGTCTGCATGAATGACAATCCTTAGGGTTGCCCCAGACCTATGATAAAGCAAATGGCAAGTGGACTGTAAATAGAAAAACTCCCCATGTTCACTGGGTGTGTCTACTTTACAAAAACGAATGATCTTGTTCTGGCTTATCATCATTAGTAAGTAAGCATGAAGTTTCACTTGACATTTAATATTTGAAATGTATAAACTTGTCCCACTAGCTTCTATTTCTAAAATGATTTTCCCAACGTGAAATTCTTCTCATGTCCATGCCCTGTTTAAAATTCCACAACAGCTTCTAAGGCTTTAAGATATAGATCATACCCTTCAACACTATTTACAATGAGTAACACCAAGCTTCATCTTTCATTACCCTTAAACTCTCCTGCTTTGTTCTCCAGCCATGCTGAAGCATCCATAGTTTTCCAGCCATCATTCTCTAGCCTGCTTCTAGACCGTTGTATAGAAGAGGTGGTAGATTCCTCAGTGTAAGAGTAAAATTGAAGGCAGACTTCTCATTTCTATGTCTGGTACATTGTGAAGGAAAGAAGACAGTATTTCATGCCATCTTTCTGAAACTCTTTCTATTTTCTCCATCCCAACAGGTTTTGAGCTTAATAGAGAAAGCCGACAATATCTCCTAAGGGTTGTGATGTTCCTTTGTGCTCCTCAACAAAAGTAGAGAAGAAACTTAAGATTCCTTGAGAGTTACATAAATCTCTTTTAGTTCTTTTTTATTTTTCATTTTATCTTTCTAGATCAATGACCTGTGCTTTTAAAATTGGCTCATAGAGGAATCTGCCTTTAGAATGTGAGAGGATGCCATATTTTCTCTCCCCTTCTAAGAGCTACCCCTCATAAAATTTTTTAAAAAATGTATTTAAGTGTAGAAGCTTACTCATGTCTAAGCCAAATCAGAGTGGAAAATAATTTTCATTCAAGTTGAGGGAAAGGGCATATTGAAAACTTCTACCTCTCTGCTCCCTTATTCACTCAAAGGAGAAAGAAATCAGAAATTAAGATGTAACCAGTTTTGGATACTTTCTTGAAGCTGTAATACCAAGTAGGAGTGAGTAAAATTTCCTTTTCCAAGGAAGTACTACACTCCTAAGTGAACAACCTCACCTTTGCCCTCTCCCCATTTGCTCCCATTTGCTCCCAAAGTGGTGTGCCTGAGATTTGGAATTCACTAACACCTCATTGTAAGCAGGAAGAACAGAACAGAGTACCAGGGAGCAGGCAAGGTCAGAGGGTCAGTGCTTTGACTAGGATTCAGGGACTTGAATTTTTTGAACACCTTCACCCAGCAGGGTCAGGCTGATTGACCTGTGTTGCCCGGAATTGAGGGCTGTGCGCCCTCTGCTGGGCAGAGCAACAGATGCGTCCACCCTCCAGCACCTGGACTAATGAAAATTAAGCTTTTGCAAACACTGAGGCAGATTTTCCTCTGAGTAATCAGAGATGATCACCAAAATACAGTCTTGGGCTATTTAGGGGAATATTAAACCAAATCTGAAGAATCAAGGGAGAAGAACTAATTTTATGTTCTATCCAATCAACTTCATAGGCACACATTTCCTTACAGTGTGACATGTAGCTATAAACTTGTTCTAATAGCATTCTTATTCAATAATACAAAACACGAATGTACATGTTCAGACTAAATGGAAGCATAAGAAGAATTACGTATTAACTCAAATTTTCCATTTGATATAATGTACACTTTTGGGGGGAGTAGAGAATTTGGTATATCTTGTATGCTTTACTTGTTTCAAAAAAGTCATATTAAATCAGAAATGACTTAGAAATAAACTCTAGATGAGCTCGATCTATTTAAGGATTAAGTTATATACATGGTAAAGTACCCAAGATTGAATTCTTTTTGGGTGAGCTTTGGAATGGGAAAATGGAAAAATATTTTATTTCTTTTGATCTCAAAGAGGGATAATCTATTTTTCTATATATTAATAAGCATAACTAGTTCTGAAAAATGCCAAGAATTTTATAGATCATGTAAAATCTTATGTCTTATAGATTAGGAAACTGTATCAAAAATTTGAAGAACATCGAGGGCTTTATTTGTGCATTTTTTGGAGAATCTTAATTCACATTGTTACTTAAAGGCCCTGAGAAGTTCTGCAGGAAAGAAGTGTTGATTTTGTTTAACCTAGCATCTTCCAGTCTTATTTGATGACTAAGTATTTTCCAGAGTTTAGATAATGTTGCTTTTAATATTTCCTCTATAATTAAGTGGAACAATGTAAGACTTCTAGCTATTAGCCTCCAAGTTCATTTCAGTTTGCAAACATTTATTGTACCCTTGATATTATAGGTACCATGTTAGATCCCAAGGGCACAAATATTATTCATAAAACTACAACAAGAACAATAATAGTAGCTAAAATTCATTAAGTGCTTACTAGGTGAAAGGAAATTTGGTAAGTATTTTATACATGCCATGTTATTTAATTTTCACAAATACCATGAGGGAAGCATTATTTCCCATTTTAGAGGTGAGGAAATTAAGGCTTAGAGAGGCTAAGTGATTTTCCTAAGGTCATAGACCTAGTGAATTATAGAATGGGATATAGTTTCTTCATCATCTTATGGCTCACATTCTTAACCACAGCAGCACTGCCCTTGGAGAATTTATGGTCTGAACAACGTCCATAAACATTACCAGAATGGGCCACAAGTGTTTTGACATGAAGATCTTCAATCTGTGATTTTTGATATGAATCCCTGATGTTCTACATTCCCCTGGAAAGTATTCCTAATTTAGCAACCAGGGCAGTCCCCTTTTCCCTTTGAATCTGAAGCTTTTGGTATCAAACAGTCCTTTGTTGAGATGTAGGTTCTCATTTCCCCAACATTACATAATGTATCATGTATGAAGTAGATCAGGATATAGCTAATTTACAACTTTCCTGTATGGTTCCTGAATATTCCTTTCTCATTTTTTTGAGTGGGAAAAATAAGCACTATATTTTTAATCTTCTTTATACACTCTAGGCAATACTTAAACATTTAACTCTTAGCAATTTGTGTTTTTAATGGAATAAGGTTTTCCTTTTGGGTCATTTTCAGAGTAACTTTGGTTGTCCAAACATACTCTGAAATACGTTGGGGATTATGGTTTCAACACATGTAAGCCTAAGGCCAAAGTATGACTAACACATGATATTTTGTTACATTTCATGAACAAACCACTGTTTTGTGGTATAATACAAAACATAGCTAAGTAGTTTAGATCACTATCAGGCATTACAAGGTTAGGTTTTCAATTTATGTGATTACTCAAAGCTCATTAGAAGTATATTCTTTAGCTCTAGGGAATGCAGCCTAGAAAATTGTGGTTTCCCTTGTGAAAATGGTATATTTTTAGCTCATTTATTATGTTTTTAGTTTATCTCAATTATATCCCTTTGTACTTTTAGTACAATAGTCAAATTCACAAATAAACTTACAAAGTCTATTTTACCAATGAGCCAAAAGGGTAAAAGAAAGAAAGAAAAAGAAAACACATTGTTGTTATTTATTAACTTGAGCTCTGTCTTCATAATGTTGCAGACAGTCTACTGATGAAACCAATATTGCAAATTGTACTCTTTAGAGAAAACCAACTATTATGTGGCAGAAAAGTTCTGAGTTGTAGTTCTGGCTCTAGCATGCACGAGAAAGCCAGTTTGACCTGCTGAATTCTTTGTTTCCTCAGAAAATGGGCCTAGTGTCATGTGTCATGCTATGTAACAGTTCCTTTGAGGTATGTTAGAAATTATGTATATATGGGTTCACATTTTCTTGCTGACTCTATAATCTTGAGAACAAATTCAGCTTCTTTGCACCTAGTCATCTGCAAAACAGGGATAACAACAGTGTCTGTGTGATAGGATTATTGTCCATATTAAGTTAGATGATGCATACAAATACAATGGGCCAGGATAGGTGCTAGGTAGCTTCTCACTACTTGCTAACTTCTTTCCTTTCTTCCATATAATAGAAATACTATCATCACTTTATTTTTTCACACAGTAGTTCTTTATTCTTATTTCTACTTGATTACTTCTAGTAAAACCCTTAACAAATAAGATGAAAAAAAAAGTGGATTGTGACTATATGTCTAACACTGAAGAACTGCGCCTGATTGGATCTAGTGCATACTTACTGAGCCTTTGCTGTGCATAATGCACTGAATTCACAAATGGGAGCTGAGGTTGATCTCTTTCTGCATTCTTGACAAGTCCTCAATTCACAATGCAGGTTTTATTTTGTTGTTGTTGTTGTTTTAAGCAAAATAAGAATGCATTATTGGTAATATGAGAACCATTATTTGGCAGTAATTCATTTCTCTGGCTTAAAATGGAAACAAAAATGTCTTCTTCAGGGATGTTCCTTCTGGAGAGTTTAGGGGCCTTCGGGGAAAGGGCAGCAGGATGTTGCTTTGATGAGACATGTGTGAAGGAAATATTTATGCAGCATTATTCTGTAAGTTTTGAGTAGACATACATTCATTGAAATATTTTCACATGTAATTTTTGAATAATCCCTTAAATCCAGCTATATTTGTGCAATCCCCTTAACTTAATTCTGAGAGACCTGTCTCTTCTTGCGTTGACACTGCAGTGGCTTAAAATTGGATCTGTGGTCCAATTACATTAACCTTGTGATACTTTAGTTTAGGTTTTATTTTTCTTGGTCCTAGTGTTTGCAATCTGTCTTTCATTTGGTATCTATTAGTGATCTCATAAGCTTCATTCAATAGGAGGTATTTTCAATATAACAAATAAATAAATAGGAAAAACCTAGGAAAATCTTTTGCTAGAGGAGGTCTAATTCTCAACTGAGTCAGATATTTGACTGGTAATAGATAAGAAAAGCATAGGTCAACTTACACCTCATCTTCCCCCTTCCCCAGAAATTGTATTTATTTTGGCAGAGCCCAAACTGAGTGTTTGGAAAGGGGGTATTCTGAGAAGAGACCAGTGAATCCTAGTGGTTCTGCACTGCCCTTGGGATCAGAGAACAGGTTTCAACAACAATCCTGATTTTTAGCAGCTTATTATGCATGGCTCCATTTTGGGCCGAGGGGATTTAATCATGCTTATGACTTGAAATTCCATCATGAACCTTAGTGTTTGTTGCTCCATGTCAGTCTAAGATGAACTAGAATAATTCTGAAAGCAACTGAGCGCATGTTAGAGTTTCCATCTGGATTGACACTCCTCCTCTGATCCAGAATCCCAGGCAAGGAAATGGAATTTGGAGAAGGACCTGCATTTTAGACATTTCCCTGAAGCATACTTTGCTCTGGTACAAGGCTTAGACTGCCCATGGTTGACATTACCAGTAGGTTCCTTCTTGTACATTTGTACCTTTTCTGGCTCTCTCATAAGCTTTTATAGTCAAAGTGAATCAGATTTAGTAATAAAACTCTAAAATAACCATATGCTTTGAGGTATAATTCTTTTCCCAACATTGGAACTGAAAAGTCTATTAGGCTATGAATCTGTAAACCATCAGGCATTCCCTTGTTCAAAGTAAAGCAAATTAGCATAATTTATCAGCAAATTCAATTTTCTTTAAAGGACCATTTATATTCCTGTGCCATAACAGAATGGTTAGTAATGACTTATTACAAATAACACCCTAGGAAGTTTTCCATTTTAGATCATTGATGGTGGGATGTGATTGAAAGAAGAACAAAACATACTGGATGTCCTTTCACAAACTTCGGAAAATAGAGTATTGAGTTTTCAAGTGGCATGTTGATTTCATTTTAAATCAAATGCTGTGCCGGCATCACATGTGTATATTGTTTCCTTGGGATAATAATACTCTGAGGAGAAGAATCGGAAGATAGGCTGAGCTATGTGATGTAATCATACAGTAGTAGCTGTAGTGACAGTAACACTGTAACTACTACTAATAACCAACTTTTGCTGAGTATCTCCCAATTTTTTAAAGCTACTTTAAATGTTTTATCTCACTTATACCTCTGTTATGGTTTAGATGTGAGGTGTGCCCCAAAATCTCATATGTGAGACAATGCAAGAAAGTTTAGGGGTGAAATGGTTGGGTTATGAGAGCCTTAACCTAGTCAGTACATTAATTGCCTCAAATGGATTACCTGGGTGGTAACTGTAGGCAGGGAGTGTGTGGTTGGGGGAAGTGGGTTGGTCATTGAGGATATGCCTTTGGAGTTTATATTTTGTCCATGGTGAGAAGAGCTCTTTCTCTCTGTTTCCTGGTGCCATGACTTAATTGCTTCCCTCTGCCTTGCCCTTCCTCCATGATGACCTAATCTCCAGCCCAGAGCAACAGATTCAGCCACTTAAGGACTGAGACCTCTGAATCCATGAACCCCATGAGCCTCAAATACACTGTTCTCCCTCTTTAATTGTTCTTGTTGGTCTTTTGGTCACAGTGATGAGAAAGCTGACTACAACAACCTCGTTGTCCCATAAGGTGAAAAATATATCCATGTTACATAAATGCATTTTATAGGTAAAGAAATGGAGGCACTGGCTGGGTAAGGAGCTTGTCCAAGGTCACAAAACTGTTAATAGGCTGATCTTATCCAGTCAGCCTATGTGCAGATGCCTTAACCAGTAACACATAGCTGCCTCTGGGTCATTTTTTATTCTCAACCGTTTATTGATTTATATTACCTTAAAGCACTTCTAGAAACCTTGAATCCCCACTTTAAAAAAACACACAACTAGTGGGAGTGTCCCTAAATCACAATAATGATCCCCAATAATGTGTTATGAAAGTGAAATGTTATGTGTGTGATATGCCCCATGGCTAATGTTTATTGACACACTACGCCAAGCCTCATTCTAAGTTCTCTACATGCATTGAAACATTTGATTCTACCATTATTTAGATAACATTAAGGAAAATAACAGTCCCTTCTTCATAGATTGTTGTGAGAATTAAATATGTCGATATATGCCAAGTGCTTTGGAATGCATGGCTTGCAGTTAGCGCTCATCATGTGCTGATTGTTATTATCCTGCTGGGGAGGATGAGATTGTAGAACATTTGCTCTCTGGCTGCCCTCAGCTTAAAGGCCACTTCTAAGAACTTTAGAGCCCACGCTCCACCATGGCACTAGCAAGCAAAAGCAGGACTTTTGTTTTTACTTGCCTATTTTGCCAAAGTAAAGCTTTTGTTCTGGTTATAAAAAGCAGCGTGGTATAGGGTCTAGAGTCTGCCTCCCAAGATTGGAATATCATTTTCAGGTTTTGATAACTGTGCAACTTTGGGAAATTTACCTCTCTGTGCCTTGGGTTTCTTATATATATGTATATATATATGTATACATATATGTGTATATATATATAATGAGGTTAATTTTAGTAGTTTGTTATTTCACAGGATTGCTGTGAGGATTAAATGAGAAAACTAAACTTTTAGTATAGTGCCTGGCATATGGTAGCATTCAAATAAGATTAGCTAATATTATAGCTATTAGTAATAAAATTACATATATTTTTTGCAAGTATATTCGGAATTTTAAAGCCATAGGTTAAATCCTGGGAGACAAATTCAGTGAATACTGTTAGAAACTGTAAAAGTCTCTCTCTGAGAAGTATAAGCTCTCATAGCAGGGCTTTGGGAGGATCATCATTAGGTTGCTTACATAGCTAGAGTAACTAATGGGGCACTGGATTAAAATGCTGGAAGGATTCATATGGTCCCATTATTTGGGGCATTTGGAAGCTGTTTAGATGGTTTGTCCTCTGGTTAGGTGAGGAGTCAAAATTCCCTTAACTCCATCATGACTTCATTTTCATGAATGGGTTAGAGATGAGAGAGTGAGAAGCAAAGAATATGTAATAACTCCTTGACATTATTTCTTTCTCATCTTTGCTTATTTATTCTGGAAAGGTTAGATCCAGTGGTACAGCCTTGTTGCAATAGCTGAACACATTTGTTGTTCCTGCCCAGTCTTAAAATGTACCCAGAATTTCTAAATAGCATAGCAGTGAATCTACAGGTTAAATTTTGAGTTTTATTACTATTTAAGTTGTTTCTGTTGGCTTTTGAATGTCTTATCCAGACTAGTTTATTGATGATTTTTGCTGTCCCAACTCTCTGAAAGCCAACAGTTTGATTCAAGGAATAACCCTAGGAAGGATGGTAAAGAGAAACAAAAAACTATAAACAACCCCAAGACTGTGTTTGCCTGAAAACCTACCCCATTATCCAATTGACTTTGGGGATATTGCTTCATTTTTCTTGCATTCCATTAATTTTACTGAGTTCTGTATTCAAGAGGATGAGCAGTCCCACATGGCTGCAGCAGATTTCCCCAGTCTGCTAAAACCACGTGCTGTTTTGTATTGGTTTGGCAAGGGTGGCCTATACAGGTAACCAGGCTTCTTTTCTGCTGGACTTTGCAGAAACTTTACTAACTTAATACATGTGTCTGTTTTCCAGAGATGGTCATATGCCATTTTTGTTTGACTCTTGCATCTTCATTTCTTGCAACATGTCAGTTAGCATGTAAAAGCTTTAAGAAATGCTAGTTTGTCATTGTTATAGATGGAAACAGGGAAATGTGCTCCAGCATAATGGTAATTGTGCTGTTATTTTTTAAAAGATTAGATAAGGCCATATCATTTACTATTTATTTATTTATTTAGTTTTGGTACCAGGGATTGAACCCAGAGGTGCTTAACCACTGAGCCACATCCCCAGCCCTTTTTAATATTTTATTTAGAGATAGGATCTTGCTGAGTTGTTTAGGGCCTTGCTAAATTGCTGACACTGGCTTTGAAATCACAATCCTCCTGCCTTGGTCTCCAGAGCCACTAGGATTACAGGTGTGCATCAACATCCCCAGCCATAGATTATTTTGTAAGGTGCAAAAATCTTGAATTAAGAATTTACTAGAATGTTTTTATCTGTATTAAAATTAATAAAAGGAAGTAAATTATTAAAAATGAAAATAGAATATATTTAAAAATCATACTTCTAGTTCTATATTGAATCCTAAACCTACCATAAATTTAAATCAACTTAATTTAATCAAATTTAATCTGTAAACCTATTCTATCTACAGTTAGATTGATGAAAGAAAGCTCACTGCATCATGAGCTTCTAAATCTTCAAAAATGTTCTTTACTTTATAAACCAATATGACAGGATCATATAGATGGAGAGATAACATAATATTTTATAATAGTGATGAAAACAAAAATGTTTTCTAGATATCCCTGGCTACTCAGAAAGCCATTTTTCTGGCACCCTCCAGTTCCCATGAAGATAATAGGAAGATTTGTTGCAGTGATATTTTAATACATGCTCTTTAAGTCTTAGGTGGGAAGAAATCTAATTTTTTTCTACCAAGATATGGGGAATCTAGAATACTTACCTGAAAATCAGAAGGCCTTGGTGACCTTTTTAAATTCAGACCCCAGGTGTCACTGTGCCCGATAAGGTACCCAACACCTGACTGTGGAATGAACTTCATCTGCTTGTGCTTTAGTTTCTCATCTATGGTTCAAAAAAGAGGATGAATGGAATGTACTATCTAGTAGTTTCTTTAGAGCGTGGAAATAGTGGGTTTTATGGTACACTGTAGTTCTTAGATTGTCAAGGAAACACAGAAGTGGATACAATTTTCAGCTTACTGTATCTCATGAGGAGACCCAGTAAAAACCGTAATTTTAGAAATTGGGTCTTCCTCCCTATTGCAATTTTATCCTCTTGATTATATATGATATGTTTTCATATGTTAATAATAAGTGCCCTTCACTACATAGAAAGCAAAGCAAACTACTGTTATTGGTGATAATTGTTTTAGTCAACTTTTTCATTGCTATGATTAAAAGAATCCGACCAGAACAATTGTAGGGGAGGAAAAATTTATTTGGAGACTCTCAGTTTCAGTTGTCTTAGTCCATAAAAGGCTGGCTCCATTCCTTGGGGCTTGAGGTGAGGCAGAACATCATGGTGGAAAAGTGTGGCAGAGGGAAGCAGCTCACATGAAGAGGAAGCAGAGACAGACTCCACTCTCTAGAGACAAATAAATACCCAAAGCCACACCCCAATTCCCACCTCCTCCAGTTACCACTCAGTTGATCCCTTCAGAGGATTGAATCACTGATTGGGTTAAGACTCTTAGAACCCAATCATTTCTCCTCTGAACCTCTTGCATTGTCTCACATGTGAGCTTTTGGGGGACACCACATCTAAACCATAACAAAAATCATTTACTCTCAGTTTTGAAAGTCACCACACCATTTAAAATGTTTAATGTCATTCAGGCTTAATTAATGCATTTGATTAATTCTTGGAAATATCACCAGTTTCTTTTATTTCAAAGTTCTCTATGTTTTTGATACTGGGATCACTACCTAAAATGTCAAAAATATAACAATTATATGACTAGAAAACAGAGTTGATAGTTATTAGATGCCTATTATGTGTCAACTACTGTACAATATATTTATCTATCTTCTGATTTACTTATCTTCTTTATCCTTTAAAGAAACCAAGGAACAGGGTATGATAAATTAGTTTTATACATGAGAAAAAAATAAATAAATTTCAGGTGATTTGCCTAAGATAAAAGGTCTAGAAAATGATGGAATAAAAGTGCAAACCTAGTTACCTTCAGAGGAAAAGAAAATATTTTGAGAAGAAGTAGTCTACTTGAAGTTCACAGTGGATTGTATAACTCTGGAATAAGTAGGACAAGGGAAGACTCCACAAGTGATGCCCTGCCTTGGACCTTCTGGTCTTCTTCTCAGTCAAAAGACCTGCCAGGGAGAGGTTTTCAATAGAATTGAGGTGTGATCCACCTCCTCACCATTACCCTCTGAAAGGAGCTGAAGGTTTCAAATTGCATTCCATTCTGATTGGTGGTGATCTGGGGCCACCATATTTAATAGGATATTTTAATTTGATTAATGTTGGTTGTCCTGGCAAAATCTAGATTTTCCCATTTGCATATAAATAAATGTTTTCATTTCAAATATGAAAAGCTATCTTTAGTAGATTAAAGGTCAGTCATAGTTATGACTATTTTCATACCATGCTATAGGGCAAATGAATGTCATAACTTTAAACCTGTATTTATTAACCAATTTTTCCTTCTTATTTAATATTTGAACAAAATTCCAAAGACATTTTGCTCTATTTCTCAGCATTTTGAAAAAATTGTTCCTAAGGACAGGAATCATGTCTTTAAAAGATGGAAGAACATCATTTTAATGTCTAGCGGGATGCCTTTGTCATGAGGTACTAATGAATACCTTCAGATGATCAAGGTTGGATGAAAGCATTGAGAGGTCACCCTGTCCTGGCTTTGAATGAGATCACCTCCAACGTTTCTGTCAAGCTTGAAGCCTTATGCTTTTATGCTATCTGAAGTACCCATGAAATGTCTGCTTTTGACATATTTTTAAAGAAGAAATTTGACTCTTACTGTACAAGAGCTCAGATGTCCAGTAAAATTCTGAGATGAATTCAACTGGTTGAGTGTGTGTGTGTGTTTCTTATTAATTGATCTGCTTTTCTAGCAAAAAAGAAAATTAGGTTCTTTAAAAAATCATTGCTGATGTTCTATATAAAAATAAGTTTTACTGGGATTAGTGGGTGAATTTTCAAACTCAATAGACTTAAATCATTTCAGAATGTTTTATAACTTTCTGATTTTTTCTACAAAGTTGATTCTAAACAATGAAATTCATGCATGCATATATATTTTTTAGTTGAAATCTATGACTTTATTTTCTTCTTTATGTTTACTGTGACATGATCTTTGTGCTATTTGAAAAAAAAAAAAAAACGCCAAATACGTTTTTCTTCCTTACCTTCTGCTTGTTATTTAAAATTAGGTTTTACTTCAGTTTTTTCAAATTAGACTCCCAAGTTATATTTTATTTTTGTTTTAATTGTCATTCTGATCAATTGAGAGAAAATGTTTTTGCTTCACTGTAACCCTGTTCCCTAGTCCCATGTTTATTTTCTAACTCATTCTTTTTCTAGAAGGCATTCTTCTTGGAGCCCACTGAGTTCCTGATTGAATTTTGACTGATGATTTTTTAGACCAATTACAAAGCTAGCATCCTAAGAATTATTTTCAAGGGACCCTTGTGTTGGTTATATCATACATCATGACGCCTTTCTCTTTTGATGTCTTCATTCTTATTTTGTTAGAGTCCTCTTTGACATTTATATTTGGGTCATTTACAAACATCTCACATTTAAATTGATTTTCCTACCAGTCTTGCTCTACTCAGTCTTCTTCATCTTTATTAAGGGCTACTCCATCTTTCTAGTTGCTCAGGCCACAAATCTTGAAACCACAGTTAACTCTCTCTCTCTCTTATT
>JAJEJO010004560.1:253563-279321 GCA_020662805.1 Glaucomys volans | reverse complement strand
GAGCCATGACATGGTGGGGGTAAAGAGAACTTTCCCCTGCACTCTCCAAGGTTCACAGTGAAGGGTTGTTATAAGATAATACCTCAAGAAAATGGAAGGGCAGTGTGGCTCCAGAAGTGGGAAAGGAAATTGGCCAAACATTAAACTTCTCCCAGTGCATTCCAGATAACAATGGGCCCTAAAGGAAAAGGGCGGATATGGAATGCTAAGCCCTAAACCTTGATCTTCCCCCTGTCAACCCAGTCCTGAGACAGTGGGCAAGATTTGAATATTCATCCCTTGGAGTCTGGTTTTAACCTGTGCAGTGAGCCCCTGACAGTCGAACACAATGATTATATCCTCCTCCCCATGTTACCCTTTGTAACCGGTGTCAGTTCTGCTTCCTCCGGTGTTGAAGTATAACGCCAGAGAAGCACGCCAAGGCAAGCATTTTAAGCAGGTTTTATTTAAAAGTAGTAATACAAACTTCTCCTGAGTGGGAGAAGGGGGGCCATGGCTGGCTGACGTTCTGGAATCCCCAAGAAGTGAGCGCACCCTCCATCTTTTATAGGGTTAGGGTCTTCTTTCGTTCTGCCCCTTCCTCTGACCTTTATCTCTCCTTCCTGCCCATATGGCGGTGGTGACACAGAAAAAAAGGTGAGGTGGGAATGGCAGGGGGAAGGGCCACAAGGAGATCCAGGTGGGACCTGGAGGCATTAATTAGCAACTCCCTGCCTGCAGCTTTTGGGGAGGGGCAGTTGAGCAGGTAACCTTGGTGATCAGAGGGCTCTGGAGGCAAAGACATTCCAGTCTCCCAGGGGCGTCTCCAACTTCCCAGACTTCATTCCTCAATTTGACCAGATTCCCTGATTTCTACACTAACTGCCTATTAAGTCTGGCTTCACCCATACCCTATAAAACCAGAATACCCCTGTAACTGAGGGCCATTTTCCCATCTGGAAAGTGGACCTGAATCTGTGAAGGAGTAAAGGCAGGTCTGCCTCCCGTCCTTTTGATGAAGTAACACTAGATTAAAGAGGAGGAAAGGCACACAGATTTGTTAATGTGCAAAAGGGGAGAAACCACAGGCTCCTGGGCACCACCCCTCCCCAGCCTGACAAAACCCAGAAGCTTAGCACCCTCTTTAGAGGTGAGGGGAGAAGGGGGAGTGTAGGGGAGTTGAAGGAGTCACACGTGAGTGTGAGAAGAATGATTATTAGGAGAGAGAAATTAGCCTGTAAAATGATTCTCTGGGGATGTGAGTGCACCAAGGGGACAGCCATTCTCCTGCAGGTGGGCCGTGCAGGTGTGAGTGCACCCTGTCCTCTGAGGGGGGGCGTGAGAATCCTGGTGGGCATACAGGCACTTGTGATCCTTTTGAGGCCTAGTCTTTGTGAGCTCATGGCCCACTAATGACGGAGACTGGAGACGGCAAGCAGACCTCGGATCAGCAACTTTCCTTTATTCTGCAGCGAGGTCCATGGATCAGGCATGGGAGGGTCCATTTTCTGGGTATGGAGCTGGCCCCCAGGTTTTAGAAAGAGTCTGGATTTTTATAGTTTCGTTGGGGACTGCGGATGCTCAGTTTGGACAGTCGGGGCTAGTTGTGCAGGTTAGAACTTGAACTTAGGAAGGCAGTTGTAAAAAGGCTGAAACTCATTATTATCTGGGGAGATAGGAGTCTGTCAAGTCGAATTTGGGCGGCTGCAGGGGGAGGGAGCACGGTCACTTAGCAACACACTGTGCCAGAAGTGACCAATGAGACAGACCTGCTGACCCTGACACCCACCTTGGGTCCACCTTTTTCTGGGCAGGACCCTTGGTCCCTTCCCCTGTATAAAGACCCTGAGCAGCCAAAGCCACGTGCGATTTCTCCTGGCTCTCCCACCCTGACTCTCACCCCGGGGGGCTGGAGATTTCACCCGGGACAGACTCTAATAAATCTCAAGCCACTACTTTTGTCTGACTCTGGTGAACCCACCCGCCTGGCGAGCTCACTCCTTTGGCCACTCGCCACCTTGCCAGCTTTGCAGAATCCAGATCCCAAGGAATGAGAACTCAAGTCTTGCCCATTGCTTTTCCTTCTCTGGGATCCAGTGTTTCCCAGAGTTTCAATATTTGCTATATCTCCATTTGGGGCTAATTTGCAATGGAGGAAGGTCAAAGTTCAGGGCCCAGCATTTCAGTATCTGCCTCCTCCTTCCTTCAAGAAGCACTGGGGTTGGGAAGGGGTAAATGTGTCAGGTCGAATTTGGGCGGCTGCAGGGGGAGGGAGCAAGGTCACCTAGGAACACACTGTGCCAGAAGTGACCAATGAGGCAGACCTGCTGACCCTGACGTCCACCTTGGGTCCACCTTTTCCTGGGCAGGACTCTTGACCCCTTTTCTCTGTACAAAAACCCTGAGCAGCCAAAGCCACGTGCGATTTCTCCTGGCTCTCCCACCCTGACTTTCACCCCGGGGGGCTGGAGATTCCGCCCGGGACACAGACTCCAATAAATCTCAAGCCACTACTTTTGTCTGACTCTGGTGAACCGCCTGGCGAGCTCACTCCTTTGGCCACCCGCCGCCTTGCGAGTTTTCAAAATGTTTGCTGCTGGTGGAGCTGCTGGGGATGAACCTGGGAAGGGATGGAAGTTTGCTTTTTCCCTTCAGGGCCCATTGTTACTGGGAAAGGGTGCCTGGGAAAGGTTTCATGTTTGGCCAGTTTCCCCTCCCTCCTCCCGAGCCACACTGCCCCTCTGTTTTTCTTGGGGAGCTGTCTTGTAGGAATATTATTTTCCAAAACCCTTCTGTCTTAACATGGGCATGTGATTCCAGGGGGAGGCACCCTCACCAGCAGACCCCCTCATGATGTGAATTTCTTGCAAGGGGTCATTCTGTTCCCAGAGAGCTTTCTGGGTCTACTGCTCCCCAAAGTAGCTAGCCAAGGAAACCCCGATGTACAGGGGAAGGTCCTGGAGGCACAGGTGCTGTCACTTGGTGTGGCATGACCTGAGTCCCATCGTACACCAAAGGGAAACTAGTGGTTGGATTACATTTTTGAAATAAAAGAGGACGAAGTCTCATGTTTAGGTTTTGCATACCCCATAAGAAGAAAGGTATGTTTTGGTGGTATCTTTCATGAGCTTGTGTATGTCTTACCCATGAGATTCTGTAACAGTGGGGTCATCTCATACAACACTCTTCCTAGCTCACTTCCAAGAGCTAATACACAGTGGATATTTTTTAGACAGTAAAAAAATTCTTTAGTGACTGCATAGTACTGTTATACTTCCCAGAAAGATTCTCCAGTGCCACCAGGAGAAAGTCAGCCCCACCCTAATCCTCCCTCCCTACAGCCCGCCCTAATCCCCTACCCGAGCCCTATAAAAGTTGGCAATGACACAATTAATGCGCGATCCCCCCAGAACCCCGCTTTTAGGAGTAAGGGAGGTCGTCACTGGCCAGCTAAAATAAAGGCTTCTTGTGGCTTTACGTGATTGGCTTGGATGATTTTATTTTCTTTGGGTACAACAGTATTTCATTGCATGAAAGTATTATTATTTTACTTACTTTACTATTTTAATTTTTAAATTTGTTTTAATTAGTTATACATGACAGTAGAATGTACTATTAACAATGGCTACATTCCGGAGGTAGGGTTTTACATAAAAATGTTTCTTTTTTTTTTTTGTGGTGCTGGGATTTGAACCCGGGGTCTTGTGCTTTTGAGGCAGACACTCTACCAACTGAGCTATATCCCCAGCCCCTAAAAATATGTTTCTAACAGAGTGTGTGACAGACATCATTGCCCTGTGTACATGAATGCACAGATGGTGTGACTCTACTTTGTGTATAACCAGAGAAACAATAGCTGTACTCCATTTGTGTTCAATGGATCAAAATTAAATAAATAAATAAAAGGAATAATTAATTAAATATAATGTAATTTTTTCCAAATTCTGGACAGTAACTCAGAAATAAGGTTTAAATCATTAAAATTCTTAAAAATAATGGTAATACTATTCCTTAGCAATTCACTTCTAGACATCTTTAGTTGACAATAGCTTATGTAATTTACCTTTAGCAGTTGGCATGGTGTTTGCCCAAAGTTATTGATCATCCCTTCTATGGCTTTTCTTTCTTTCTCATCTGTTAAGGCATCCAGATCCACAGCTCCCAAAACCAGAAGTAGTAAATTCGCTGTAGAGTGAAAACAAAATTGTATGCCACAACACGAATATATCAGAAATAAATTTTAAAAAGTTTCTAAATTGTGTAAATATGGTATACTAGTATGCATGATTTTTATAATCAAAAAAGAATAAACCTATTTACATTTTGAGAAAATGTTTTAAAAAAAGAAAAAAGGTATAGAAGATTCATTTCACCTTCCTTCCTTCCTCTCTTCTCTCTCTCCACCCCCCTTCTCTTTCCTTCTTTCTTTCTTTCACTGTCATTTCCACAAGAATCCATTTCCCCTTCCTGAGAGAAATCCTGGTTCTTTGGGATAGTGGCCTTCCTCTAAGGCCGGGGTGGGAGGAATGGAGCCGCCCGCCGACAGCAGACTGAAGGACAGCCTCAGCCTGCCCTGTGTTGCAGTGACCCAAGGCTGGAGAATCAGGTGCTCCTGTTAGGGGACAGACAGACACGAGTGGGGGGGAACATGACAGAATAATTCTATAAAATGGGGCCAGTGAGCCGACCCCTACGTGCTTCCCCCACAGTCCCATCTGGTCTCAGTGGCTGGATATGTCACATTCCTCAGCAAGCTACCTGCTCTCTCCAGGAGAAAGGAGGATCCCGAATAATATTGAAAAGAGAGAGCCAAGTTTCCCCTGAAGGGGGACTTCTCACAGACCAGATCCCAGAACTCGGGGAGGTAAGGGTCGTTCCTCCTAACCATAAAATCTGGAGGAATTTGTGGTTAAGAATCCAGTTAGAACCAGTCAGCATGGGCCAAGGTGACCTACAGTTGTCATGGCAGTGGGGACTTGAAGGTCTGATGTCATTCTGCTATCAGTCAGAAGTCAAGAAGTGGGCCTGGGCAGAACTCTCTGGAAACTTTCCTGGAACCCCAATAAAACTGGAGGGCAGGAGAGGCACCCTTTCCCTCTCCTCTCTGAGAAGGCCCACTCTCTCCCTGAGAGTGTCCCCTTTCCCTTTTCCTGTCCCTTCTAATGAACTCATGCTGTTACTCTAGTGACGTGTCTGAAATCTCTCTGGCCTGATCGCAGGAATCAGGGTGTGAAGAGGCTCCTCAGGCTGCCTCAGTTTCCAAGAAGTCCCCAGCCCTGTGACACTCTCCGGTGACTTTGACTCTTGAGGAGGAGTGAGAACAGAAGCAGTGGTACATGATATTCAACCCAGTGGCTGAGGAACCACTTGGATGCCAGCAGGGACGGCCACATTAAGTGTCCTCACCCATGGAAAGCCAGTTTCCCACGTCCATGCTTGCATCCGCAGTCTGGCGTCTGATGGCAAGATCACCCTGCAGGGACAGATTCGCCTCTGCACGCTTACGGCCAGGCTGAGCCTGCTCCGTCCTGTTCTGAGCCATGTGATGAGTGGCTCAGGCACCCAGGCTCACAGAGGCTCAAGCCCAGAGGTGCTTCTTCCACTGGGGTGGGCAGAGCATGGTGGCTGGCACACTGGCCCTCCCAGGTCTCCTCAGCAGCAATGTGTGCCAACTCCCCTCCTTTTGCTCTGGCCAAAGAACATCAGGGGGGACACTCATGGGATAGGGATGTTGATGTTGATCTCCCGCAGGGAGGAGCCCTCCCCGCTTCTCTCCTGGGTTTGCATAACAACCACAACTTCCTTTCTGGTGAGTATCGACCTGTTTTGAGCTATCACAGCTGGTTATCATAGCTATCACTAGGCAGTCCCTCACTTTGCTCCCAGGAATTATTAAATTTGCTGAGAAGCCCTTTCAATAAGAAGGCAGTTAGATACACCTGAGGAGAGACTCTTTTTTTATTTTTTGCAGTGCTGGGGATTGAACCCATGGCCTTGTGCTTGTGAGACAGGCACTCTACCAACTGAGCTACATCCCCAGCCTGAGAGACTCTTCTAATAACATGAGAACAGTGACTCTTTCCTCTGGGTTTCCCTTAAAGGAAGCTGTGGCTATTCATCTGAGCAACTCTGTGCAGGGGAAGGGACACTGACCCCAATGTTAGGGGGATTCTGCGATGCCACTTCCCAGCTAACACTAATTCTGGGGACCCCAGGAACAAACACAGGTTCACTAATCAGAGTTGAGCCATGAGGGGATTTGTGCAGAAGCCACCTCAAATTAGGGCCCCTGGATCCATTCAGCAGTCATTCTTCCACAGTCAGGTTTGAGATTCCCACCCCAGCTCCTCTCGCTGCAGTGAAGCCTCCTGGGCCACCGAGAGAGAGTCTCAAACACCTGGATGACAAACAGGAAAACAAAGTTCAGGAGAAACAGACAATGTAGAGACAAGAAGAGCTAGGAGAAACCCCACTGAATATCGTGGAAAGCACTGTGCCCACAAGGACAAGAGCAGGATGCCATCTTTCGAGGGGAAAACACAGAGAAAGTGAGCACTGGATTTTAACAGCAAGAAGCGAAGAGCGAGAGGACACTAGGTGGGGGACGTGAGGCGTGGCAAGAGCATGGGGTTTTCCAGAGATTGTCTTTAGAGGTGCATGACCAAGTATCTCCAGCTAGGGCGTTGTGGTACCTTGGGTTAGCTGCCTATTTTCTCTATTTTTGCATAAGTCTAGAAATTTCCATGTAAAATTTTAAAGAAAATTCGGTACAAGTTTTTCAAAATTCTTCAAGAAAATAGAAAAAAGGACAAAATCAGAAAATAAAAGAAAAAGCTCACAGTAAAATCTACATGAGAATGCAAAGGACTTAAAAACATCCATACAGCAGGGTGCAGTGGGGCACAGCTGTAAGTCAGCGCCTTGGGAGGCTGAGGCAGGAGGATGGAAGGTCGGGCCAGCCTGGGCAACTTAGGGAGATCTTGTCTCAAAATTTAAAATAAAATAAATAAAATAAAATAAAATAAAAATTTAAAAAAGGGGCTGGTGATATAGCTCAGGGCAGAGCGGCCTGGGTTCAGTCCCCAGCACAGCAACAAACAAAGGCTACTGATAGAGTAGCCTGAACTTAAGGAAGACATAAGAGGGCAAGAAATCTTCAAGGAATGATTCCTGAAGACTCCTCTAGAACAAGGCTGCTGCACGGGTGAGTCTTCACTAGCACTTCTAAAAGTATAAGATGAAAGAGATGAATTTTGATATTTTATTTTCAATCCAATAAATTTGAAATATTTCCATTTTGACGAGAGCCCCGGTGTGTTCCGAGACTCGGTGGCACTCTTGGCAGGGGCTGCTCTGTCAGTGCCAGAGAACCCAAGTTCCTAACCCAGAAGTTCCCATGAGTGCCAAGAATGCCCAGTCCAAACCCAAGGCGTCTGGGTGGTGGGGGCCGGGACAGGTCTGAGCATGCGAAGACAGGGACCAAAAAGCAGCAGCCTCCAGGAGCCAGGACTCGGATGACACCAGGTGTCTGGCCCATGATGCTGGAGGCTGCAGACCACGAAGCCACATCCCGAAAGCCGAGAAGTCATTCTCAGCGTGGAATTCCGTATCTCAGCAAATTACCCCAGGTTGGGGTGTAGAATAAAACCATTGCCTCAGTTTTCAGAGAGGACTTGGCAATTCTCACCTGCTGTGCATCTTTCACAGGAGACACTCCGGAGGGTCTGGACCCAGAGAGGGAAGTCAGACCAAGGAAGAGGGAAATGTTGGGCGGACAGCAGGGATCCCTCCAGAAGAGCAGGAAAGGTGGGGAGGGAGCTTCAGCGGCAGCTGCACCTCAGGAACAGCTGGTGTAGGGTGACGTGTCAGTGTGGGTTCATCCTAAGAAATGGAGCACTCTGGCGGAGGACGTTGATAATGGGGAGGCTGTGCATTTGGGGGCTGGGGGCAGCTGGGAATGCCACATTTTCCACTTACCATTTTATTTTATTTTGGTTCTAGGATTAAACCCAGGGCTTTGACTGCTAAGCACATGCTTAACCACTGAATTATACCCCTGGTCCCTATTTTTAATATATGTACAGTAATTATACATATTTATAGGGCTCATACCGAGCTGTGGAACTGCTGGGTCGTGTGGTAAAGGTTTGCCTTCTCGAGAAACTCACAGGCCATTCTCCGCAGTGGGCTGCTCTAGTTCCCACTAACCAGCAGTGCTCAGGAGTTGAAGCTGTCCCACGCTTAGCCACACCCGGTGCTGCCAGACTTTCCCATGTGAGCTTCTCACTGGACCCCTGGACGCATCGTAGGATCTTGTCACTCTGACTTGCATTTCCTGAATGACTCAAAGTGGTGACCCTCTCTCACGTGCTTACAGACTACTACGCTCTCTCTCTTGTAAGATAGCAGTTCTGATCTTTTGCCCATCTTTACAGTTTTAGGGTTTTTTTTTCTTGTCTTATTGTCAAGTTGTGGGCGTGCTTCATATTTTCTAACTACAAGTCTTTCGTCAGATGCATGCATTGCCAGCATTTTCTCCCAACTGGTGGCTTCCATGATTTGATGATTATGTGCCTTGGTTCGTTTCCTTTGGGTTATTCAGCTTGGGGTGTTCTTGGCTAACAGAGGGTTTACATCTCACATCAGAAAAGAAAAACATTAGTCATCATTTCTTCAAATGCTTTCCTTCTGTCCCCCTCCTCTTTCTTGGGAACTCCAGTTACATGGATGTGATGTGACTGCTGGACATTGGAGAGGTGAGGCAGGTGGACAGACGTGGCATTTTGGACCATGCAATGGGCCAATTGCTGGAGTATATTGGAAAGCAGAATATGACCAGATTTGTATTTTGAAGATATGCTTGGGGACTACATTGGAGGACAAGGGGGAAGCTCAGGTAGGATGCAAGGTCACTGCAATGGTATTGACTCATGACGATGGTCATTTGGACCCTGATCCACGGGGTGTAGCTGGACATATGAAGATCATTCAAGAGATGTCAGGGTCAAATCATTAGGAATACATGCTGCAGGAGCCAGGAGGGTGAGAGGGATGGAGGTATGAAGGTCTAAGCTTCTGGCCTGCATGATTGGATGGATGGCTCTTTCACTGATGTGGAAAATAGAAAGAACCACACTTGAGTATAAAAAGTGTTTGATTTTTGGAGTGTTGAGTTTTCGGAGCTTTGAGACATCCAAGAGATGTTAAGTGCCACGTTAAACAGGACTGACTGCTGCTCTGAAGGCGGTGGAGCTAGCGGTGGAGGTGAATCCTCAGTGGGGGGGGCTCAGCCCACTCCGGCTGCACAACACAAATGCACGGATCAGGATCAGGCAGCTCGGCAAAAAGCACTCATCTCTCCCAGTTCCAGAGGCTGCAGGTCCCAGCTCAGGGGATCAGCGTATGCGATGTCTGCTGGAGGCCTGCTCCCTGGTTCACAGATGGAGCTTCTTCCTGTGTCCTCACAAGTAGGGAAAAGGCGAGAGAGCTCTCTGGGTTCCTTAGAAGGGCAGGAATCCCACAAAGAGAGCTCCACCTTCATGACCTAATCACCTCCTAGTGCTATCTCATCAGGGTAAGGATTTTTACATGGGAATTGGGGCACACATGAAACCTGTAGTGGGCACCCCACAGGCACAGGGAAGAGCCTCTGAGAGAACAAGCCATACCATGCAGAGAGAGAGCCCCCATGTCCCTGCCTAGATCCCGGCAGGAAGGACAGAGGTCAACAGTGCCACTGGCTGCTGGGTGTCAGTCGGACGAGGGCTAACAGTTTTGGTGGATTTAACAGAGTGGTCACTGGTGCATGGAGAACTGTCAGGGGAGGCCAGGTCACAATGGGTTGAGGATCTGGGAGTGAGGAGAGAGAAAAATTAAACACAGCTCCCTCAAGAGAGCCCATCAAGAGGAAACAGAGAAGTCAGGAGACTGTATTTGGGGCAGTTTGCGATTTATGACGTGGGGTGTTTAAAAGCATGAGCTTACTTAAAGGCTCCCGTGAGGACCCCACAAAGAGAAGTCGAATCAATAAAGGGGAGAGGAAATGATGGGTAAGTTCTCGAGGACACAGGGAGGTGGGATCAGATTTGAAACTTTAGAGTCAGGAGGACAGGAGGGAAAGGAGGGCAAATCCATGTACCGCAGACTCTGAATCTGTCCTCCACTAGAGGCACAGTGGCAAGGGGCCTCGAGGGATCAGTCTTAGACACTGAGCTGCAACCACCACTAAGCCACCAAGTGAGGCTGCAGCTCTGTGCCTGGGTTGGTCTCTGCAGTGGTGGGAAGGAAGCCTCTCTGCACAGCACTGTGGGGGGCTCAGCCAGAGCCCTCCCTAGCCTCTTATTGTGCTTAATCCTCCAGCTTCAGTGAGTGGGTGGCCAGGAGATGCTGCAGGACTTGCACACTCTGCCCCAGAAGTGAGAAGGCTAAAGGAGGATCTAGCAGGAGCAGGAAGTTCTGTGGGTGCAGCTGCCACTGGTCCCATGGGCCAGCCAAGAAATGACAATGTGCGTGGGCTGCACCAGTGTCCAGTGTCCCTGAACCAGCCTCTGGAGCGTAAGAAAAACATGGCATAGACCCACATCTGCCTTCCAAGCCATGGGCAAATGGCCCAGGCCTACCCCACCATGCCTGGGAGAGAGGGCTGAGCAGTGCATTCCCGCTGAGCCAACGCAGCACAGCCAGGCCCACGCCATCCCCTGTGTTTGTGACCACTGCCTTGAAACATCCTCCATATCCACACACAGACCTTAGTGAAATCACAGCCCTCCTCCTCCCACGGCGCTGTCATACTTCCAGTAAGCAGAAACAGCAGATGCTCTCCCCGAGAGTGGCCAGGAAGATCTTTATTCCACTTTAGATGATGCCAGATCCACTCTGATGTCCTATAAACTGGACACTGATAGAGGACTTTACAGTTGCGTGTTACACTGTGGGGCAGCTGAAAGGGGATGGAAGAAGAAAATGCCAGCTAATCTAGACTCCCCTAAACATGCATATCAATAAGGAAGAAATCCTGGAACTGTCAACATGCTTGTTTCTGCAACTGGCCATGTGGTTATAGCTGGACTTTATGACGTCCCCTACTCATTCTGCATCCCTTTGCTGTGACAACACCCAGGTTGGCCATGGGTTCTTGTGGTTTTCACAGGGCCCAAGAGAACTTGCGGGGGAAATGGGAGTCAGCTACCCAGCAGCCTGAGGCTGTCCCTGGAGGGAACCAGAGCAAGTTCCCAGAGGTAGCAGAGCTCTCACGAGCATGTGCAGATGCTCACAGAGGCAAGTATGCTTTTGACATTAAGGATAAAAGTCCTAACAAAATGGTTAATTTTCATGAGCCAAATTGATTTTGTAAGATTCAAGGTGAGAACAGCATGTTTCCACATCAAATTGGCCTGATTTTTAACTTCCTGTAGCTTAATATCAAGTCAAGCAGGATGGAAGAGGATTAGAAACAGGGAGCAGAACCAGGTGCACAGGAGGCTGAGGCAGGAGGATTGGGAGTTCAAAGCCAGCCTCAGCAAAAGCGAGGCCCTAAGCAACTCAGTGAGACCCTATCTCTAAATAAAATACAGAATAGAGCTGGGGATGTGGCTCAGTGGTCAAGTGCCCCTGAATTCAGTCCCCAGTACCAAAAAAAAAAAGGGAGCAGAAGAAAGAGTGGGTCAGTGTGGAGACAGGGAGAAAGGGACAGCTGGGCGGGAACCCAGAGGGGCCCTGGTGGTCTGCCCTTTCTCTGCAGTTCTGCATCTTTATTCAGCAGGAAGAGAGCTACATTAAATTACCCCTGATGGGAAACATAAGCCACCACCCTACTGTAGATTCCGGGCGTTATGGTTTAGATGAGGTGCCCCCCAAGAGCTCATCTGTGAGACAATGCAAGAAGGTTCAGAGGAGCCAGACGTGACTGGGGTGTGAGTCTTGACCCAGTTGGTGATTTACTCCCATGACAGGGATTAACTGAGTGGTAACTGAAGTGGAGGATGTGGCTGGAGGAGGTGGGCACTGGGGCATGGCTTTGGGTATGTATTTGTATATGGCCAGTGGAGTCTCTCTCTGCTTTCTGACCACCATGGGAGCTGCTTCCCCTCCTCCACTCTCTCCTGCCATGATATGCAGCCTCACCTTGAGCCCCAAGGAATGGAGCAGGCCTTCTATGGGCTAAGACCCTTGAAACCGTGAGCCCTCAAATAAACTTTTCTTCCATAAAATTGTTCAGATCTTTTAGTCACAGCATCAAAAAAGCTGACTAAAACAGCAGGAGTGGCCACAGGGCAGACATCCAGGGACAGGGTTTCGAGCCTGCCCGTCTCTGACAAATCTTCATGGAGGTACCACTGCAAAACCCAGAGGGAAACGAAGCTTCTTTCTCTGATTCTCATGCATGTTGTGGGCACACAGAATGAAATCCCTAGATTTCAAGTCCAAAACGTCCAAGTCCAGTTTTCACTCAGTTTCCACACAAAGATGGGGTTTAGGACATGCTGCCTCAGTCTCCTTGGCACACTGAATTTCCAGCTGAAGGAATCTGAGAAGTTGCAGGAAGGACCCACCGGCTTCCCTCTTCTGCCCTGCAGCAGACCTGAGACCCTCGGGCGAGGGCTGGGAGGTGTCCTACCATGTTCCCCAGTTTACCAGCCCTGCTCCCACACTTCGCTCTGTCACATTCCCCACGATTCCCCCTCTTCTTCAAACCCAGAATAAAGCACGCAGGTTGACCATTTCTTTGTCTTCATTTCCTTGCCAAGGCCCCTGGGTCAGGGTCAACTCACACTCTTCGCTGCTGCTGGTCCACCTTTCCTTGCTGGTCGAGAAGTGTGGAAGGAAAGGTGCTTCCACAGCAGGCCCTCCACGACAGAGCCTTCTGGGGGAGCAGAGCTGCAGCGCACATCTGCCTCCTCCGCTGGCTCTGCAGACTCAGCAAGCACCCCACTCAGGAAGATGCCAGAATTGCCCAGAACTCTATTAAATCATTTCATTATTGAGGGTGCTGGACCAAAACGCTCTAAAAACAAACTGCGTTTACGTTCACTGAGGGTGTTCTCTGCTCTCCAGTCTTCCTTCCTTTCCCTCCACAGACAGGCACTTCTCTGTGGCCGGGGAGTAAGGAAGAGCAAGAGGCACACCTCCTTCCTAGACACAGTTGAGGCCAACCAGTCAGGCCTGCCCCGTCTCTTTCCTGTGATCTCTTTCCTTTTCTGATATTTTAAGCATGTTTTTTAAAAAATATATTTTATTTTCATGGACACACTGCAATAGTATACATTTGGGGGCTATAATGTAACGTTTCAATACGTGTATACAATGTGTAACAATCAGATCAGAGTAATTGTCTTATCACCTCAGATCTTTGTTGCTTCTTTGTGTTGGGAATATTCAAAATCCTTGCTACTAGCTGTTTTGGGTTTTTCAGTGGATTGCTGTCAATCATAGTTACACTACTGTGCTACGTACGACACCCTTCTGTTCCTTCTATCCCCTGCACCCCTGAAACCATCCTTCCCACCCCATTTTTCTATCCTCTACTTATTTGAGACCAGCACTTTAGCTTCCTCATATAAGTGAGAACATGTAGTGTCTAATTCCACTTAACACAATGACCTCCATTCCATCCATGTTGCTGCAAATGACAGGATTTTATTCCTACACAAGGTTGAGTATATTTCATTTTGTACATGCCCCGCATTCTCCATGGCCATCTGTGCGTTCATGGGCTCCTAGGTTGATTCCAGACCTAGGTTATTTCTGGGTGGTGCTGCAGTGTACCCAGGAAAGCAGATGTTTTGTTTTTTTTTTTTTTTGGAACCAGGGATTGAGCTCAGGGGCACTCAGCCACTGAGCCACATCCCCAGTCCTATTTTACTTAGAGACAGGGTCTCACTGAGTTGCTTAGGGCCTCGCTAAGTTGCTGAGGCTGGCTTTGAACTCACGATCCTCCTGCCTCAGCCTCCCAAGTGCTGCGATTACTGGCGTGCGCCACCGCGCCCGGCAGGAAAGCAGATGATTTTTTACACACACAGATTTCAGTTCCTTTGGATACAGACTCCATAGAGGGATTACTGGATCCTATGGTATTGTAGTACTAGTTTTCTGAGGAGTCTCCACATTTTTTTCTATAATGCCTGAGCTAATTTACATTCCAATCCACAATGGATAAGAACTCCCCATTCTCTACATCTTCACCCCACTTTTTGTCTTTTTGATAGTAGCCGTCTCACTGGAGAGAGGTGACTGCCATCTCACTGTAGTTTTGACTTGCATTTCCCTGAGGATTAGTGCCAGGAAGTGGTTTTTCATGTACATGTTGGTCATTTGTATTTCTTCTTTTCAGAAATGTCTGAATGTCTATTTAGATCCTGTGCCCACTTTTAATTGTATTTATTTCTGCTGTTGTTTGAGTACCTTATATATTCTGGATACCAATTCTTTGTCAGATGAATAGTTGACAAATATTTTCTCTCATTTTTTAGGCTGTCTCTTCACTCTGTTGTTTCCTTTGCTGTACAGAAGCTTTCTAATTTGATGTGATCCTGTTTGTTCATTTTTGCTTTTGTTGACTGTGCTTTTGGGGTCATATCAAAAAATTTTTATCCAAATCAAGATTCTTAAGCATTTTCCATGTTTTCAAGTTTTGGGTCTCATGGTTAAGTCTTTAATGTGATCTGCTTTTTGATTCATTTTATGCATACCTCTGATCAGTAAAATATTACTATTATCTTTGTCTAAGGAATAAAACGTTTTTAAGTGATGAAAACTGAAGAGGTTTACAACTGAGAAGAGAATTCCTTATGAAACTTGTCATGAAATGCAGTACAGTATCGGCGCTTCCATGTAGCTAGATTTTCAATATCTTTGAATATTTGTCCTGAGAATTAACTGGGATTAGAATGTTTATCAACAATGAGTAGCTCATAGCCACCCTTAGATTGCAGTCTCTGAACTAGTTCTAAGTTTAAAGTTCAAACACTTGTTCATGTTAAAAGACTAAAACAAATAACTCATTTAAGGAGTCACATACCTAACCAGTGACCTTTGTCTTTGTGAGTATGTGGTTCGTAACAATGGCCATCACATGTTGGAACATTCACTCCCTCTGTAGTAAAGGTGGCTTTCATCAGCATTTGTGGAAAGCAGACCTAACACCTCCATTTGCCATGACAGATGCTGAGTTATTTTAACTTTATAGTACTGCTATTCTTTTTCTTCATGAGTCTCCCTAAACAATGGGCACTTACATTTTATACACCTGGACCGAGTTTCACCATGACTGTTCCTTTTCACCTGTGATGTGCAGGTAAGTCTCTAGTTGAACAGCTCCATCAGGCCTTGGTAGCCGGCATTGTGCCCCACCGAGTATCACAAACTAAAAAGTGATTATTTGGGGAGACTTCATTATACTGTGATGAAAATCTCTGCAGCCAGGAGATACACATTTTTCAAGATCTGAGAGAAAATTTAATGAAACTGCCACAAATATATTACTGAGGATGATAGTTTGCACTGATTTTGAGGCTCTTTTCTCTGTGGATTTCAAAGTCTTGACTAATTAATTAGCCCTAAGTCCCTTGTTTCCCTGATGGTCAAACTTTCAGGCAGCCCTCCCGAGTCAGAGAGCCATCGCAGGGAAGCGGGATGCTGTGCGGGGGCCCTGCGGCTGCTTAGTTAGCTAACGGCTGTTGGGTGGTGGTCTTCGATGCTCAACCCAGAGTCATGGAACCAAAGCCAAGGTCTGTCTGGCTCTCTCTGGTCTGTGTATAAAAGGTGTGTGGGACCCAGCCTTGCTTCTTTGCACATACACCATCTGTGGCCACTGTCACACTGCAGTGGCAGAGCTGAGAAGTCACAGTGCCCATTGTGTGGACCACAAAGCTTAAAATACTTTTTCTGATAGGAAAAAAAAATTGCTGGCTCCCATCCTAACCTCTATGAACTTCTCTTTTTCCATCTGAAAAGTAAAAGGTAGCAAAGCTGCTTTGCTAGAGGAGTTGAATTTTAAATATGTAACATCATGCTTATCTTTGATGGTGCCTTATAACTAGGGTGAAAAATCCTATTAAATATTTATTCATCAGCCACTTGGCATCAGACACTATACTAAATATGGGGGGGGGGCAAGATGAGAGGAAGGAAACCTATGTGAGAAGGGGATGGGGTGGGGCAAGGTGGGCTGGTGGTGAGATGGCAAAGCACTTCAAAGTTTTTCTGATATTTTAAATGAAAGTATTGGGATGAAGGCTGGCTCCCACATTCGAGGGTCCCTCTAGTCCTGTTTATACTCCTTGCCCTAAAAATGGTCCAGAGAAGCATCTCATGAGCGGTAAGGTCAGTTAAGACAAACTCTCTCATGCTTGATTGGGTCAGTCATCCTTGATCCATGCCAAAGGGCTCATTATGTTCTTGGTTTATACTTATGTATAATCACTAGTAGAAGGGACCAAAGAAATTCCATCTCCAGACATCAGAGATGTGTCATGAAACAAAGCATTTGAGCAAGGCTGGAGAACAGGTAAGGTCTGAGCAGAGGACCAATTCCATGGTGCAAAGCCACGCCAAGGTGGGAAGCTGGGCTTGTTTGGAGAAAATCAGCGGTGCGGCATGGTGAGAAGAGGGCGTGATGCCTGGCAGAAGCAGAAGAGCCTCCATACTCCAAGGTGGAGATGAGGGCTTCTTCTAGCAGCAAGCTCAGTGGATCAGACTTCATTGTGAGGGCCAGGGAATTTTGGAGGCCAGAGCCATGGGCACGCTGTTGGGGTAGTGTCATGGAACCAGGGCGACTGCTTTGTTCACCATGAATGGAACAGGGTAGAGAGTTTCCAAGTGGAATGAAGTGAAAGACCAATTTCGACTCTTAATTTCAGCCCACAAAATTTTTTGGTAGGAAATTAAAACACATGGATTCTAACCTTTGAGAAACAGATGGTCATCATTCCATTGCAGACCTTTCCTGAAGGCCTCCAACCCACTTCTTTCTCTGAGTTGCCATCTTCCAACCTGCATTATCTTCCTCCAGTCAGTCAGGAGTGGATTCCTCGTCCTGCCACTGTAGCAGCTTCATTCCAGGCCTCTGCTCAGCTGCTCTTCCAGATGGGAATGTGTATATTTTTACATACACAAGCATGAACTAACAGGACATTTGATTTCTAAAAACTATATACTATGTCTACCCAAAATATCATCCACCATTTACAAGTCTGAGGAGAAACTCAATATCCTATGTGTGATATTTTCATGATAGATCCTAGATAACCAATGGCAATTTCAGAAACCGTCCTTTTCATTAAAATGTTTAGTATTATTCAATGCTTGATGATTATTTTATTGTCTATGTGTAATTAAGCTATTTCTTACAATATAGGATATATACATATATATATATAGGATACTTTTTATCCTTAAAGGACATTCCACTAATTTAATCTCAATTCAAGTTTTTACATGCTTTGTGTTTCAAAACAAGTGGTAAGAAAGCTTTGCCTGTGTTTGAAATCTCACCTAAACTTCCTTTAACGTGTCCTAGCCAGCAGCTGACCATAATACAATAAGTGTAAAACTTGGCGAAATTCCCTTGTCATAAGCTTTCCAATTACTGAAAATTAAGTAACTCCCTATAGAGGAGAAATCATTAAATATATAGTAAATAATGAGGTTAATTAATTTAACCCTTCTAATTAGGAAACTAATTAAATCAGAAAATTAAAACTGACACAAGACATTAAGATTAGGTAGTTTTGAATTTAGACCTAACAATTGTCTCTTTCAGCTCAACCAAATTCAAAAAAGGAATCTATATTAGCTACAAAAAATAAAAATCAGGGGACTGTATTTAACCTAAATAAATTTTCCATAGTATAAATGTTATTTTTAAAGTTTATCTTTTCTACTTTTATTATATATGCAATTAAAACTTTTTAAATTTTTAGAAGAATAAATTAGATAAATCTAAAAAAGATGAATGGGTCTAGCTTAAACTCAGCTATAGCAACTGTGGCCACAAGTAAGTCGCTTAAATTCTATGGGCCTCACTTTTCTCACACACCCTTAGTGTATTCTAGAAAAGAAGTAAGATTGATGCCCACCATCTTGGAGAGGGGAATAGACTAAATAGGAGTAGCAGACCAGAACCTGAGTTGAGGAAGCTGTCATCTTTGTTGGTGTGGTTTAGGATGACAAGCAGGTGGTGGCTTGGGATTTTCACTGATTGGCTGGTGAACTCACACATAAAGTTAAGGGTATATTTTGTGTTCCGTCTGTCTACAACCCCAACCTGTCCTGCCTGTGAACATTATTTTTTAATTTCTAATCTGGGGAAAGTCTCAAAGCAACTTCCAAATGAACAATAAAGGTTCACTGGGCATTGCCACTGAAGTTGGCATTTCTCATTGCCAGGAAGGTACCCTGCAGGAAACCTCAGGGCTGTGCTTCTCACCTCATACTCAGGCCACGTGCACCCTGAGGAGGGGAGCAAATATGGATTCCTCAAAGCCAGACCCCAAAACCTTGGACAGCAGAGGCCTTGCACAGACACCAGTGTGCCCACAGGAAGGTGAGGAGCCCGGCTCTTCCGGAAACCCCAGCACCAGACTCTCTTGCTTCTGTATGTACTCCAGGACAACACCCATGAACACCCACAGGAATTAAGAGCAGCCACTCTGATCAAGGTTATAATTACATAGCACAAGCGGAGGCTGGTCAGGCATAATTTCTTCCCCCAAATTTGAATACCTAACTCATTCATTGTAATTACTGTAAACAAATGTGTTCATTTGGCATGTTGATGCTATTGATTGTTTTTAATTAAATGATCAAAATAATCCAGAGCCACAGTGTTATTTTCATTCACTTCAAAGGCCATAAATGCAGTAGATGTTTTTAATCACCCTACAGGCTGGTCACTTCTGACTTAGAATACATTTTGTCTTCAGTTCTTGGCCTTTCTGTGCCAATGCTACAAATCAAAATAAAAAGGCCTCTTAGGTCCAAGTAAACCATCTTGCAAAAGAAGCAGTTCCTCTACGGATGCCCTTCGGTGGCAGTGCAGGACGGAGCTGGGCTGCTTCTCCTTGCTGCTTCCAGTGGACAAGCACAGCTTCCAGCCTTCCCTTAATGCCACTGATGCTGCTGATGTGACTGGAGCCAAGTCAGCACTCAGAGTAACTGAGTGGCCACAGGAAAAACGAAGATGCCATTGTAACTAAACTTAACCTTTGAAGAACCATCGGTTGGTGACAATATTCTGGAAACAGCTCCTGGAGGGTAATACACTGGCGAATTCAATAGCTTTGAACAATAACGTCTGCAGAGATGTCCTGGGGACTCTGGCATTACCCTGACGCCTCTGCCTGCGTGCAGTCATCTGTGCCTTTGACCACAACTCCAAACCACCTGATCAGAAAGACAAAACATGTGAAGCCTCTTTCACACAGCAGTCAGTGTTCCTTGTCCTGTCACTATTTGCCTTTCCTAAGGGATTACAGTTCTTGCCTATTGTCTTTAGCCTTGGCTGACTTGCTTTGGCCTAGGGATGCATCTGTCTTTAGGTTCCCCAACCCTCCCACTCAGCAGGGCCTGAGACAAGGCTGTGTGAATATCATCACTGGGAAAGTGAACCAGGGGGACAGTCCAGTCCAGTGGTTCAATCGGGGTGGGAGGGACATAAACCCAAAGAGAGGGACATAAACCCAAACTGGCCACATGATGGGCTAAGGTGCTCAGTCCAGTAGGGCCTTCTGAGAACCCAGCGAAAATTGTCTCCAAGGCAGGGAGCAGGGAAGGAATGCTTCCATCCTAAAAGCTGGGTAGCCAGCACCTCTGCACCTTCACCTTGCACCTGAGGTCAAGCAGGGACTCAGGATCATGTGCTGGTACATATTCAGAAGTCAGCTGGTGATCAAAGCTGAACAGAGGAACAGTCCTCAAGCCCCAGGGAGGGAGTCCTACCCCAAGGCATTTCCCTATGCTCTGGTCCAAACTGCTGTGTGCATCCCATTTCTCCCCATCTATACCAGGCACTTACAGCCGTTAGCCTGTCTAGGCTCCACTGGTGTGCTGGGAGGACAGGGGCTCAGCCAAGACCAAGAGGAATCACATCTGGGGTTGCTGCAGAGGTCCAGCGAGTTCCTGGATCATCAGCCCCAGGCTATGATTGACTTCTCTGGGAAGGGACTATGCGTATGTTGACTGAGTACAGAGTGAACTCAAGTTTACTTTTGTGACTAAAGGGGGACTATTAGCAGATTGCATCACTGCCCTCAGTTACTCTGTCACCCCAGGAAGTTCCTCTCTTGCTCACTGCTTCATGACTTACAGTGCCTCCCAGAGGGAGTAATAGAGTGGCTATCACACTGACATCAGCCCTGGCAATGAGGACAGGCAAGGTGAATGCAAGTGAATTCCGAGGAGACGGTGTAGAACTATTTTGAGACTCTTCCATTGTTCTTCTTCCTCAGCTGCTGAGACTGCACACCTCTGCTGAGTACCGAGGAGGACCCGGGGCAGAGCTGTGGTCTTGCAGCCAACACACAATGAGTGGCACGTGACCTTTGCAGGGAGCCACTGAAACCTGGAAGTTGCCTACCACACAGCCTAGTGAAGCTGACAGATGACCCACCCAGGTTCAGATGACCATTGGACTTGTGTGATGCTGATAAGAAAAAACAGTAAGAAGAAACAGTAAGCAAGTCATACGAAATAAAGCGATGAAGTCACTGCCTTCGCAGAAGCCTCATGCAGTTCTTGGGCCCCAACAGTTACACGTCCTGTGGTCACTCAGCCTTTGACAGTATTATTTTGAGTAAGTAATTTGGCTTAAGTCAATTCCAATCAATCTTTTAGCTTCACCTTGGCTTCTATCTCTCTCATCACAGCAAATGTGCTTTTCAGGTATCCCTCTCTTCCCACCTGGCACCTTTGGAAAGCCACGGGCCAATGGAATGCTTGCATGCACTCTGACAACCCAAGAAAGTTTTCAAGGACGTTTGTACAAGTCTGGTGACTGTCCTTCAGGGATGCCCAGGGTATTAGTTTCTTAGGGCTGCTAGAGCAAAGATTACACACTGGTTGGCTTGAAACAACCGAAATTTATTCAGTTCTGGAGGTGAGAAATGAAGGAAATGGCAGGGCCCTGCTCTCTAGGCTTGAGGGAAGGATCACTCCTACCCATCTCTGTCCCTGCTTGGCATCTTCCTTAAGTATTCAAATTTAATGCTTCTTACAAAGACACCATGACTGGATTTAAGGCCCACCCTAATCTAGTATGACCTCATCTTAACTTGATTTTATGTGCAAAGACCTTGTTTCCAAATAAGTCCACATTCACAGGCAGGTGTGGAATCTTAGTTAAGACTTAATAAATCTTTTGGGAAAACAGTTAAACCCTCAAGAGTAAGCAGTCAATCCTACAGCCAGGCTGTTGTAAGGTTCTCAACTTCAAACAGCCAGTAAGCTATGGGATTATTATGTCTCACTGCAAAGACCTCCTCTGGTGGTAGGACTCCAAGACCTTCACACACAGGACAGCCTATTCTTTTCATTATTTTCTATTTTTAACCTTACATCAAATAATTGATATACTATTTAAAATGTGCAATATTTTATTTATCAATACCAGCATTCTAGCCTCTTCTTATCTGTGACCCCCCCCTTCTGCCCTCAAGAATTCCTCTGCCCACCCATCCAAGTTTCCTCAGCACACAGGGGGCCTCTCCTCTGAATCTCTCCTGCATGCATGATTAATCCATCAGTGTTTGGCTCATGTGTCCACAATTTTCTGTCCAGGACAGAAAATACTAAAAAACAAAAAATTTACTATCCCTATGAGGTTTAATGTCTATTGTACCAGGGCCACAATTAAGACACTTGCACTCAGGATTACCTGAGAAAGTTTATGAAGGGACTACTTACAAAGGCGTAGGCAGGATGTATGGATAGGGAAGGAACCTGGGGAAAGAATCAAGGAGCTTCATCAGTGGAAGCAGGGCCATGCAGAACAGGTTCCTTTGCCAGTTCAAGGGGACCTGCCAGGGAACCTGGGAGATAAACACACTATGACCTTCCTCCCAGTTCCTGCTGGGGGTCCCCATGGATGGGATTCAATTGAAGCCAGAGTGTCAGGGAGCCCTTTTATATCATCTAGTTGAGTCAGCTACTAGGGTAGAGATCAGGGGAAGGACAGTTTAGATCTGAGGGTGGGCAGTCAAACAGAAGATATCCAACATTGGTTACAGGACTGTGATAAACAGACTGAAAAAACGCACATCAAGGTTTGCTTTGTAAAAAGATTATGAGCCGGGCGTGGTGGCGCACGCCTGTAATTCAAGCGACTTGGGAGGCTGAGTCAGGAGGATCGCGAGTTCAAAGCCAGCCTCAGCAACTTAGCGAGGCCCTAAGCAACTCAGTGAGACCCTGTCTCTAAATAAAATACAAAATAGGGCTGGGGATGTGGCTCAGTGGCCGAGTGTTCCTGAGTTCAATCCCTGGTTCCAAAAAAAAAAAAAAAAAAAAAAAAAGATTATGAATCTGTCATGGAAGGCAAATAGCCTCAATTCAATAAATATCTATTAATTATGGATTTTTTTAAAAGTTATTTTTAAGAGCCCTGTTTTTATTGTTTTCTCAAATCTTACTTTGTAGAATTTTTCTTTAAAAACCAGAAATGACAGACATTGGCAATACACCATCAATGCCACTTCCCTTTCTTAGACACACAGGCTCCCTGCAGTTGAGGTTGGGGTCATGAGACTAGGTCTGGCCAGTGCAAGGAGCAGGAGGTGGAAATGGGTTATCTTTCAGGGCGTGCAAAAGTGCCCATGGTGCAGAATCACTAATCCAAGTCCTCCTGACCAATATACTCCGAGTTCAGGCACCCTGCTCAGGGATGGAATGGGAATTTCTGATCTGAAAGCATGAGATGGTATAACATTATTAATCTTCGTCATATAAAGCAAATAACCTCAAATCCAATAAATATCCATTGCATAATTAAGGTTTTTAAAGAGTTATCTTCAATGCATTATACATGCATTCCTGTCTTGAGGTGATTGCTTCATCACAGCATTGTCTGTACCTACTAAACTGGAAACAGGGAACGTGCAACACAGAATTAAATTATGTAATCTGTGAACTGAAGGTCTCCATAGGGGCTGCATTTTTATTTGGGAGCTTCCAGGAGGAGCATGGAGGTGTTCACTGGGAAGTCAAGGTTGTACTGGACTACCTTGGTTCCTTTCAACAGACTTTTTGTCAGCCTTGGCGTCTGACTTAGCATCTCTGTAGCCACTGGATAAATGTATGCTAAGCTTGGTGGACCTCTGGCCTCTCCCAACCTTAAGGATGGGAATGAGACAAGAGACATCCAAATCTTGCAGGTTTCCCTGCCCCATGGCAGTCTGCTTACTGATGACCCCACCTACTTCCTTGTGGTCTGTAAGAGCTTGTCATCTCCTTGAGGAGCTGTTTTTCTAGGTAATTAGAAGTTTGAGTTTCAAGGGCATGGTCACTCATATTTAGCTCAGAATAAACCAATTATTTTTATGTTCTCAAAGCAGAATTGTTATTTTCATCAGCAAGTCAACCAGTGGAATACCATGTATCTATTAAGTGATACAAATCTACTATTTACTAACATGGAAGGCCATTCTTGACATTTTTTTTTTTTCCCCGAAGTGGCAAAAGATGCATGGTGTATTATCTTTTTTAAAGGAAAAAAATTATATGGGACAGTCTAGAAGATCTTAACAGGAATTTGGGGCAACTTGTGCTTTTCAATTTTCCTACACTGAATAGCTGCACTAGTGGTGGCAGCTGAGCTCTCTGGGTCAATTTGTTGAATCCTTCCCACAAAGAATGCCTTTTCCAGCTTCACCCAGGATGAAAACTCACAGAAGACTAGTGTGGTAGTCTATAAACCCAGGTTAAAAAGAGTTACTAAACATTAATAGCTAACTTTAGGGTGTCTGTGTCCAGCTAAACTGAACGGACCATGAAACTGAGAGACTGTGGTGTACAATATACAAATGCATTTTTAAAGTTATTTGGAAATATTTATCTGAATGGTCTCAGATTCCTCTCACTAGGTATTATTTTAAATATTCTCAACCCTGCATTGGCTTTTCCTAAGCTTAAAATCTAATTTTCTAAGAGAAAATGAGAAACATACTATATTTACCAAGTTGGTATCAGCAGTAAGCAGGCTGCTTATTCACTTAAGGTTAACAAGCAAAATGATCATGCTTTGAATTTGCTTGGGAAAACTCAAAATACATGTACACTAGGGTTATTATATTTGGGGTGGTACATGCGTCCAAATCACAAAAGACGCAAAGCTTCCATAAATGAATCATTACCCTAAAGTGGGTCTTATTTTAAGTGTTACAAAAATCAGTAATAAGAACAGAATATAAAATGGAAACCTCCTTGTGGCATTTTCCTGCAACTTTGCATTTGGACATTTTATATTATGGGTGTGGACTCTGTCTTAATTTTTTTTAAATGAGATTTACTGTTCAATCTTTGAAAATTGAATTTCCATTCTTCATGACTTCAGGATGCCAGGTTTTTAAGAGTACACATTATCAAAATGAAATTAATCAAGTAACAATTTTATCCTTTATTACTCGTGGGCAGTGGCTGAGACCCGAGCAATGACATGTTCTGCGCATGACGGCCCCCAGGCCTTCCTGATGCGCGCAGTAAGACGCACCGCGAACACACAGGCCTGACACGGGCATGTTTACAATTTCCCCCAGGTTGATGGGATCTTAAGTAGCAGATCTCCTAATCCCCAAACCCGCCTTCCTGATATCAATTCTGACGTTGGGTAGACTGGTCCTGCTGAGGGTTACAAGCTGCTCCAACCTGAACCCCCGCTGAGCTCTGCTCCGAGCCCGCAACCTAACACCACATGGGCCGGCTGTGTTTAACCAGGCAAGGGAAAGGCTGAGGAATCCACTTCTCCCACACAGGCCAACCCAAAGGCATGCACCGAGTGTGGACAAACGACCGTCGCACCGACTCCTCCTTCGCACTCAACACCTTCCCGGGCCCGCAGGCTCTGGCTGCAGCGCAGGCCATGGAAGCCGGGGACCGGCAACCTCCGGTCACCATCCAGGCGGGCGCTGCTGCCAGCGTCTCTAAAGGTCTGCCAGGCTTGGCCCAGCGACGTCGGACTCCGCGGCGGACAAACGTGAGACAACAAAGTTGGCGACGCGGCGACGATGGGAGCGCGCGGCCCGCTCGGCCGCGCTACGTGCTCTCGGTCCGCCCCGACCCACCCGCCCGCGCGCCGTCGTCTCACCGGCTGTCCCGGGCGCGCTGCTCGCGGGCCTTCCCGCCCCGCTAGGGTCGAGCAGGCCCGTTCCCCGAGTGCCGCCGCGCGGGTCGGCCGGTGGGGGCTCCGGAGACCCCCGGACACCCTCCCGTCCCGACCTCGCAGCCTCGGCCCGGAGCGCCGCGCCGGGTGGGTCACCATGGCGGCCGCCCGCGATACTCCGCCCCCGGGGAGGCCCCGCCTCGCGCATGCGCCGCCCGCGGCCGCGCGGGGTGACGGGAGGGGCCGTGGCGCTGCCCGGACCGGCTCACTGCGGCCCCGCGGGGGGTGTCGTGCTGTCCCGCGTCCCCGGGGTGCCTCGCGGGACGGCGGTGGGCTCAAGCCGCCGGCGTGCGGAGCGGGTGGGCCTGCACCAGCACCCCTGGCGTCGCGGGGCCGCGGCGAAGGTGCCAGTGGCACGGGCTTCCGGGCCACTCCCAGACGCTCCCCCTCGGCGGCGGGCACGGTGGTGCGTCCCA
>JAJEJO010004560.1:237059-253163 GCA_020662805.1 Glaucomys volans | reverse complement strand
CCCTGCAGGGGCCGACCTTCCTGTTCCCCGATTTTTCTAAGTGGGTGAATTGCACAGTAAACCTGGGAAGTGCCCCGGTAACATCGCAGTAAGCACTTAATTTTCCCACGCCTAGGGATGTTGTGGGTTTTCCTAAGCGATACATCTGTTTAATCACCATCCGTGGTAGGAATGCACCCTAGTTTGGAATCTTTTTCAGGTCAGTCTTCAAAACATTTCCTTTCCTGAAACTGTGCAGTTGTGCTGCCTTGGGTGTCTCGTCACAGCCCCGAGCTTGAAGGATGGGAATGCCCAGCGATCAGAGCACAGGCACTGAGAGTGGACACTGACCTCTAACAAATAAACTTGGGAGTTGTAGAAGCAATTGTTGAAGGCTGATTGATCTTGGCCTTCCAGAGACTTGTATCTTAGTAACGAAACTCTTCCATTGTGACTTCAGGGTGCAGAGACTTCTAGTTTGGGGTTTAAAGAGTTAAACAGGTTCTGAATTTAGAGTGGTCAGTGAGTACTTGGAACAGGGTGCCTTCTTCTTCTAATATTGATAATTTCCCTTTTCTCCCCCTTCAGTGTCCACTGTTCTTTGCTCTCCTTCCTGCTCTTCATTTCAGGATTTTGGCTCTTACAGGGGGCTTGACCCAAATGTTTCTTGAAGCCAGGAACAAGCTGAACTGCAGTATGTTGTTCACTATGAATAAAGTCTAACTACTTAAAAATGTCTTCAGCAAACTACTTTAATAGTACATTTTTTAAAAAGTTTAGAGCCCAACATCCATTCTCGGAATATTGTAAACATGGATTCAAAAAGTGCGTAAGTGATGTGCACCTGCAGGCTGTGCATTGGACTGGGTTCCAGCGGTCAGTTAGGGTCATGGTGAGGAGTAACACGCCTGAGTGCAGTGAAGCACAAGCTGAAAGGTGAACACACTTCTCTACTGGACTTATAGAAGGTACTACTGAACTGTGGCTAAGTAGAATCTTGAGATAAGTGGAAGAGGGCAAGAGATGATTTTTGTGTGAAGTGTAAATGCTAGGAATTGAAGGCATTTATGTATGTGGAGTACATCAGGATGGTCACTGTCTAGAGAGGAGTGACAAAAGAATTCTTGTCATATGGAGACTAGTAGTATGGATATTGGAAAGAAGCTGTTGGATTTGGTGTCCAAAATGCTCATGGAAACAGTGTTTTCAGAGTTTTGGTAGAAGTGCCAGGTCTGCTGGGAGTTGAGAACGAATAGGAAGTGAGAAGTGAATGCAGGACATTTTTCAAGAGAAGGAAGCAGAGAAGTGGCCAGAGAGGGGTCTGCTGTAGGCATGGGCATTTCATGTAAGTATGGCAGTGCAGGGGATGTGGAGTGAAGATCTGTTGGTGGCCAGTAAACTGCCCTAAGAAGGCTCCACCGAGGATCAGTTTAGCTGTGCAGACGGCGTGTCATTTTCGTATTTGGTGCTTGCTCTCAGTTTGTGCATCTCCTTGGCCCTCACCATTCCTGGCTCTGGTAATACTGCTCTCCTTTGATCCTGCTTTTACTGCCACCTGTCCTGAAGCGTCACCAGCATTTGACCTCCACTTCACTGCCCACACCATGCATACTCAGAGCTTCGACTCCCATGTGTGTAACATGCTGAACTCTGTCCTGGCAGATCAAGTCCCTTTCTAGATGTAACTGGAAGCGTCTTGCCAGGTATCATTCATGGCACCAAAGAAGAGTGTGCCCCAAACTGAAGGCCATGCTGTATCTCCTTACCTCCTGTGTTTCCGATGCATTCCTCAGGGAGTGGCGCCAAGAGGCCCCAGCATTTCTGTCTTGCCTTTCCCTGATGCTTGCAGCCCTTCCAGTCACTGTCTGGGTAATTCTCATATCTTCCTGCTTCCTATTGCTAATGGCATCCTTTAATTTAGTCAACTGCCTCTTCACCTGGCTTAGTGCAGGTGTGCCTTAACTGGATTCCTGTCTGGTTACCCAGCCATCCCAGTCCCTTCTCATGCTGATGTTCATCTTAAGATCTGAGTGTGCTGCTTCCCTCCTTGAAATCCTTCAGTGAGTGAAGGACAGACTGCATAACACTTCATAAGAGACTCTAAGGTCTGATCTGAGTTCACCTAATCAGCGCCTTGAACACAGTGCCCTCCCCAGCATGTGATTGCCCGGCTGGCACCTGTAAATTCCTAAGGAGTCTCCTGGGTCTCCTCCAGAAACATTGCTAATTGTGGCACAAGTGTGCATACCCAGGCTTCTGGGTTGGAGGCCTGGGGGCAGCGCTCCACATGGCCCCATCTCAGCAGTGATGGCTGTGTCCTATCTTGAAGACAGGTGAGCCTAGTAGCTGGTTCACAAAATCTTAGTCGGTGGATCATCATTTGCTGCATTTTACTGCCCCCAAACATTTCACTTAGTCGGTGGATCATCATTTGCTGCATTTTACTGCCCCCAAACATTTCACTGGCATATTCGAGTACAAGATTACTAATTCTATGCAGGATATGTACTATGCTTTTATTAAAAATTTCCAGTAATTATTTACACAAATTCGGAATACATGGTGTTTTCAATTTTTAATTTGTGTTTCTTTTTTTGTTTTGCTAAGTTATTCAGCTTCTTAAGGCTGGAAAAGCCAAGGAGGTCTCTTACAATGCCCTAGCCTCACACATAATTTCAGAGGATGGGGACAATCCTGAGGTTGGAGAAGCTCGAGAAGTCTTTGACTTACCTGTCGTAAAGGTGAGTAGAAATCTGATTTTATGTCTTTTCCTTGTGGGACTTGAAAGCAGCAGGTTGGCATTTCAGGGGAGCTCTTCTCAGGGTTTGCTGAAGTTCTGCGTGTGGTGGAGAGTTGCTGGATGAGTAAAGCCTTTAGCATGTCAGTAACCTGCCTTAGTTTGGGCCTCTCAGTTCACCCGTGGTATGGTGAGGTTCTGTGTGAGTAGTTCTAGGTCAGTCACAGCTCCTGTGCTGTCACTGCCTGGATGCTGCCAGCCAAAGAAACTTGCCCTAGCAATTGGGTCTGTCATCAGGCATCAGGTGGGTGTTGGCGTTAGTGAGGAAAGTGCCTTTGATTCCCAAAGCAGGCCAAGCCTGTGATGAGGTAGCCTGCAGCAGGGCTGTTCTCCTTCCTTGGGGCAGCAAGTGGTCCTGGTTTCCAACTGACCCATTAGCTGTGCTATTGAACTGGTCTCACAATGATCACAATGATCATTAGTCATACTGTCCACCCGGTGGCCATCTGGACTGCTATCAACTTGACCTCTCTGTCGTTTCTTATAAAAGGTGGGGCTTTAGTGGATACGTTGTTTGGGTTCTGTTGCTCTGCATACTGTGCTGCTCTGCTTTCACCAGCAAGTGACTGCAGTTAGATGTGTTCTTAAAATATGATCATTTCACAATGCTCAGTTTTATTTCTAATCTCTATTACGTTTGTTTAACGTAATTCTGTACTGTCATGTTTTTCCTCTGCATGCACTTAAATGCTTTGCTTTAAGGATCCAGAGTCAGTATTAAAGTCTAGCATTAGGTTTAATAATGCTGGAGGGAGGAGTTAGGGAGGATGGCCACAGAGATGCTGTCTGGCTCCTGGGACATGGTGACTACACCAGTATCCAGTATCTGAAACTGCTGTGCAGACCGAAGACTTGACTTGTGAAAATAAACCTGACAGTGGGTCTGCCTCAAGAAGAGGTTTTTATGAACCAGACTGTCAAGCTGCTACGTCAGAGTGACTGTGGATTTACAGAGGTCGGTCATGTTCGCACCAGCACGTGTGCCCTAGCATGCCCGCTTGGCCCACTCTGTGAAGACTGATTGTCAGCAGGTGTCCTGGTCTGTTCATCCGATGCCACTTTGTTCCCCGCTTTAGTATCCAGGAACGAAATTCATATGTAAGATAACATCATGTGGCTGAGGGTGTTCCTCAGTGGTAGAGCCATGTGCAGTGTGCATGGGGCCCCATGTGTAGTCCCAGCACCAAAACCAGACACACAAAATTCACAAGCTGAAAAGTAAAGGAAAAGTCAAGGAGGATGAATAACAAGTGTGCACTTCAGTGTGTAAATACTTGTGCACAATCGTGTGAGAGGATGGAATGAAGCTGTCAGATCTGCTGTCTGTGGGGTCACTGCACGTGACTTCTTCCCATACAGAAAGAGCCTCCTAGCCTGTAAGCCGAATTGCCAGCTGTGAGGTGACATTTCAGAATGGTGATCAGTCCTTGGTAAAGTTGCAGGCTAAGCCAAGTCTGCTTCCGTTTTATACCGTGGTTGTATTTCTGGGAAAGTCAGTGGATAAGGAGGCTGCGTAAAATACCCAGGACCTCCGCGGTGCTCACCTGGCTCCTAGTTACCCCATCTGCCAGTGCAGCGTGCCATGTCTCTGCTCTGCCTCTGCCCTTTGGCCATAGTCCTTTAAGAAGAATGCTCTTCCATCTGCACGTGGTCAGCCTTCCGGCGCACTTGTAGTCTGTGGCCGCATCTGCACTGTCCAGGGACCGTCATGTTACGTTGCACCCTGGGAGGGCTTTTTAGGGTGGGTCCAGCAGTTGGTGCCCTCCAGGGCAGTTGTGGTAGACTAATCTGAGCCAGGTCTGTCCTAGTGGGTTCTGCTCCTGATGGTTGAGTGTGAATTCAGCTGCCAAAGATAGGCCTGGTTCCTAAGGGGAGTGAGTACCTGGGCCTTTACCTGGATATTCATTTAGATGGTGCACTTTACAAATACGGCATCCTTGTGCCCAGTAACAGTTCAGCCATTCATTATTGAATTTTATAGATGTTTCAAGTTCAATATTTTAGGGTCAAGAACTTTTAAAATAATTTTTTAAATAGCAGCATTTTTCTGAGTGGCCTTGAATCGTGACTGGAAATGTTGATTATGTTGATTTTAGTGGGTTTATTTTTATGTATTGTCATTTGCCCTTGGGATAAATTGCTCCTTCTTACTTTGCTTGTACGGTTCTCCATTTCTGCTGTAACTTAGTGTCCTGCCTTTTAACTTTGCATGCATTATTCTATCTAGACCCACGGGACTGTGGGCCCCGGGGTGGTTCTCCTCTGCCTGGACTAGACTTCCTGCTCACCGCACCAGCAGTCTTCAACCTGGGAGAGCCTGCCCTGTTCCCCGGGGAGGCATTCCAGGGTGTGTGATGCAGGGATGGACGTAGGGTGTGTTTCCATGATGGTCCTTCCTAGAGCTGCCTGAGAGCACGCCTGTGGTCACAGAGCTCCTCTCCCCTTCACAGGAATGCTCTCCCTTCACTCACCCTAACCTTCACACGGTGCATTGTTCCAGGCTCTGGAAACCTGAACGCCAGACAAGGACAGCTGGCAGTGTGGATCCAGGGAGCCGTCCTGTGGGGCTCGGTCATGGCTCCTAGCTGCAGGGCTTCTGGGTGTCACTGCTGAGAATGAAGCCTACCACAGACAGGTGTTCTGAATGCAGGCTGTGGACGCCAGCCCAGCACTTGATTTCAACTGGACGTCCCTGGGATTATCAGAATAGGGAAGATTTTTTCAGATAAAGCACATGAATAGAATCATTAAGGGCTTTCTTTCAGATATGGTACATTTTATCCAATAAGTTAAAACCTTTAGTGAGCTTATCAAATCTTTATGAAATAATTATCACAAGTACAACCAATCCTTTTTGTAAAGTGTTTAATATTTTTGTCCTCTCACAGAAAATAGGCTTACACTTGTGTTAAAGAATTGTAGGCATCACATAAAATTTGCTGTGGAGGCTGTCTGTTGTCTGAAACTCATTAAGTTTTACTTGATAAAAGTAATTTGAAGAGCTAGGCATGGTGGCACAGACCTGTAATCCTGCTGCCTGGGAGGCTGAGGCAAGAGGATCGCAAGTTCAGGGCCAGCCTGGGCAACTTAACGTGACCTATCTCAAAATAGAAAGTAAAAAGCGCTGGGGGCATAGCTCAGTAGTGGAGCATCCCTGGGTTCAATCCCCAGTATCAACAGACAGAATAATAGTTTTGTCATTAGGTTGAAATACAAGTTACACAAATGAGGCAGAGACTGCGTTTTTCTGGTTCACTGTTACGCTCCTTGCTCCACTCAGCACAAAAGAGATGCGAAATAAATATTTGATGACCCCACTGATGGATGAGTGATGAGTCTATGTATGTTCCATTCTGCCGAAGTTTCTGGAAGTCATCTGCCTAAATGCGGGTATTAGTATATTTTTAGTTTGTAAGTGTTTAAAATAGAGCTGTGAGGTTAATGATTAGTGTAATTTTAAAAAATCAGATATAGAAATATGAGATGAGATCATTTTCCAAGAATTTAAAGTACCTAAAAAGATAGTAATTTATCTGTTTATGATTAGTGTCTGTTTTGGAATTCCTAAGTTTACCATGCAGTTAGAAATAATTTTTATGGTTTATAAACATTATATCTTCTTGGCTTTACTTAAAGTAAAAATGTGAATTTGGACTTGATTGAGCCCAGGTTCATGAAGGGGTATATGAGGACCTGACAGTACCCTGGATGAGGCCGAGGGGGTGAGTGGGGTGGGTAGCAACCCTATCCCTCTGGTTCTGAAGTCAGTGGGCCTAAATAAGTTTGTGGGCCTAAAATTTAAATGTCTTTGCATCATACTTTTAAAAAATATGGTGGTGCTTCATTCTGGATCTGGGGTTTGGGTTTGGGTATAATCTCTGTGAGGTTGCTTAGTCACTTGAGTGCTCCTGGTTATTTCTGAATGTTATTTCTGGATGTTTTATAATTGGTCACAATGGTCTTTTAATTTCTGGTGATATTATTTTGATTGCATATTGACAACAGTTTCTGGTTTAATCTTTTCTTTTTCAGCCTTCCTGGGTGATTCTGTCTGTGCAGTGTGGAGCTCTTCTGCCGTATCCTTTTGTGGGGTAGAGGGGCAGGAAGGGATTGCTCTGGGTTTAAGATTGAATTAACAATTACTGAGTGAAAGTGGACTCACTTCTTGGGGCCAGCTGTTTGGTCTGCACTCTATTCCTGCTGTTTTCCATCCTGTGTCAAGTGTTATGTACTTGATCCTTGTCATCATCCGTGTCGAAAGGGGACCAGCTGTGGTGTGCAGCTCTAGCTAGGACCAGGAAGCAGGAATTCTAGTTCTTTTCCACTCTTGCAGAGGCTAGGCCAAGTATTTCCCAAGTCTACGTAAACCACGTTGTTAGCAGTGGGGAGTACTTGGGATGGCAGCAGGAGAGGTAGGTTCTGGTTTTACAGCACGCGTTGATGGTCCTTCTGATCCTGTGGAAGGGTTGACAATTCCTTGCACCCATTCAGCACCTCTGGGTGTTGGCTGCGGAGACTGGCATGGGTGAGACCTCCCTCGCCCCGCCCTTGCACATGTGTGCTCCTGTGCAGCAATTCCTGCTGCAGCTGCCCCAGGACCTGTCAGGTGTCCGGAATGGGACGTCTGCCTGCTCGCTCTTTGCTGCTCTTTGCTCCCGTGCCTGGTGGCTGCTGTTTCACTCTGAAAGCAGGAAGCTTCCCTGGAGATTGACTCTAAGCAGAGCCTGAACCTGGAAGTCACTTCTTTTAAAAAGGCCTGATCTCAGACTGTTACAGTGAGATTGGGCCTGGGCAGGAGATTGTGCCCTGTTTAACTTTGCAGCTGTGTCAGGGAGTTGGTTTGAGTGCACTTGTTACCTAGTAAATCAGCACACATGGAAGGTATTGCACAATGAGGCATTTAGAGCAGGCCTGAAATAAAGAGAAAATATCCCTTTTAAAGCAGTTCTTCTTCCAAGATTTTTCACCCATAGTTTACAGTTGAAGGAAATCAGTTCTGGGTTTTTTTTGTTTTTTTTTTTCTTCCCTTTTTCCTTTTTTTGGGGGGTTGTATGTGTGTGTGTTTTGTTTTATTTTCTTTTAAAGCACAAGTTTAAAAAGAAGTCAGGGTGGGAGTTTTTAAAGGTCAGCCATTTTCCCTGTGGGGGATTGTTCACTGCACACCAGACTCCTTGAGTCTGTGGACACCCTCCACACCTCACTTGAGCTCTCTCCTGTCCTTAAGAAGCCTGAGGGACTGGAGAAGGGACCCTGGACTGGTGGACAGTACACTCTGAGATTCCTTAGCATTTCCCTGGTCTCTGGAAGTAGAAAATACCTGAGCTGAGGCCGGGTTGCCGCAGACCATGGGTGGTGGGCCGGGCGTCCCTGGATGCTGCAGGTCGCCACAGCACTGTGAGGTGTGCCCACAAACTGTGTGCCCAGGAGGGCAGAGCAGGTTTCATTAGGGGGCTTTGCTTCTGTGGGGCAGGAGAAGCACTCCATGAGCCATTTCAAATACCGGACACTCCAGGGCTCAGAAACAGTCCTGCGTTTGCTTTAAGCATCTGTGAAGTACAGGCTGGTGGAGTCGGGTCTACCTTATGTGTGGCCCTGACCCCAGGGTTGGGTGAATAGTAATGCCCAGTTTTTAGTTGAAGGAAGTTTAAAATCACCTTTAGAACTAGGAAGGGTCTGGGGGATTCCAGAGTTCTCCTGAAAAAGGGGACTCAGCTGTCTTGCCAGGGTTCATAGATGCTCTCCTGGGAAGGCGATTTCTACCATGCGGTGGGAGCATTCACATCAAGGTTTCATTCCAAGAGAGGCATTTTACTTTGCCTTTGAAATAATTGCAATGTCATGTGTGTGTATTTATGTATGTATGTGTGTGTGTACTTGTGTGTGTGTAGTTAATTAGCTATTGGAGGTCACAGTGTTTTCCCATGAATGTATTATGCCCATTTTACTGACGATCGAAGTGAAGAGATTGGCTTTTAAAATGTACTGAACTGAAAATGGCTCCCTTCTTGTGTTTCACCCACTTGCACTTATTCCAGTCTGCTCTGCATTCTCCTGTGGCCACCTGAGACCTGTCTCCTGAGCGGCAGGAGTGGAGGGCAGAGGTGGGTGATCTGGGTGGGCAGCAGGGGTGCGTGCGAGGGAGGCCCAGACTGCGCTCCTCCTACTTCATTGTAATCTTAATAACTGTACAACAGAGTGAACGGATTTTCTCCAGAGTCGTGTCAGATTTTCTTTGGGATCACTGCCTGCCTTTCTCAGGTAAGCTTGGTTATGGGGGAGTCTTGCATTATCTACATAGGACAGCTCTGAATGTTTATATGCTTAGATTTATGACTTGTTAATCAGTGGTAGAGAACCCTTGTGCTAAACTAATTGTATGTCAATATAAACTTCAGATACACTCTAATTATGTAAATATCTTGCCTTTTAAGATTTAAAGTTTTTAAAATTGAGTAAAATTTGTCTTTCCAATTTAAAGAAATTACAGAGATTTAAAACATGAATATAAAAAACATTTTAAATGAAATTAAAAGATGACAAGGAAAATTCAGTCACCAGCTGCCCCTGCTGAAGAATTTTTTAAATAATCTGAATTTTCATATACAATCAAAAATAATGAAGATTTAGCAGATGAGTCAGAGAAGTGAATATACAACTTATAGAGAGGAATTATAAGTAATAACAAAGTACTTGGTACAACTTCTAATTAAAGACATGAACATTTTCATAGCAGTGAGATAAGGATTTTTGCTTATCAGGTTTGTATCAATGTGCTCAGTGCTGGTGGGGCGCTGAGGTCAGATTCTGTGGCTCACTGCTGGCAGGATGTGGATCCCAGTGACACTGTCTGGAGAAGCCTGGTGGTGTCCAGAGCCTTGGGGCATCTTTCCCTTTTCCTTTAGCAGTCTGGAAGTCTGGATGGATCATGCATGGAGATGTTCACAGCCTTGTTTATAAGAGGGTAAAATTGAGAACACTCAGATCACAGTTTGGAAATGATTAAGAAACCTATTATATAGTACTGACACAGTAGTTTAGATATTTAGCAATTTTTTGAATTACATATTATGAAAACATTAGAAGATATGGAAAATGTTCTAAGTGGAAAAAAAAAACAGCAGAGAACGTAGGTATGTACAGTATTACACCAACCAAGGAAAATTGAGAAGAAATACCTGGAAGGACGATGGAAATGTTCTTAGATGCTAGTCCTGGATAGCAACAGAAGCGGGTATTTATGCTTCTTTATTGTACTTTGTCCTCCTGATTCCCAGCTGTGAAAAACCTTAAACTGGAATAAGAGCTATTGTAAAAAAATCAGGTTGGGGGCTGGGGTGTGGCTCAGTGGTAGAGCGCTTGCCTTGCATGTGTGAGGCACTGGGTTGGATTCTCAGCACCACATATAAATAAAATAAATAAAGGTCCATCAACGACTAAAAATTTTTTAAAAAGTCAAGCTGGTTTTACTTAAACTTTTTAAAAAATGACATGGAACAATTAGTTTAGAATTAACGGTCACCAGCCAGGAGACGGTGCAGTGGAAGTGCTCCCAGGTCCCGGGCCCAGCTGCCCCTGCTGGCCACTTGCTGCTCTCAGGCGACACTCCGAGGCACATCTGCTGCTGCCTTTCCACTGGCACTCTAGGAAGGGCAGATCAGGATGCGAAGGGGGAAGGAGTCCCACCCACCGCAGTCTCCCTCGCGTGCCTTTGTGGTGGAGGTCAGGGAGCCAGCAGGGTTGGGTTCCTCTAGTTAGTTGTTGGCCACTCACCTCACGGGGGGATGTTACCAGTTTGAATGTGTTCCCTCCTTTGCTCGAGCAATGAGTATGTAAATTTAACTGTGGTTAATATGTTCTTACGTTATTTCTGTCTCTTATAAATTCTGAAATTCTTTAAAGTTGCAAATTTCTCTCATTTTTTGCTGCATTGATTTGATGCAGATCCTTAAAACAAAATTGTCCTTTTTTTTTTCTCTGAACAGGAATTTGTATTTTTCAGTGTTTTCTCATATCAGTGTGTATATACATATTTATATGCTAATGAGCTTTAAAGTTGACTAAAATGAAACCTTTTAATTCTGGGTGCTGTGGTTATGTGTTATTTTTATAGTTTTCCTTATACTCTCTCTGTGTATTCCAAATTTATAATCTGCATATTAGAAAAAATTAGGAACAAAAACATTTTATTACTATTTATGCATAAACAGGGTGTATTTTGTCTACAGTGTATACTTTTCATTTGATTACTCTTGTACCAATTGAATTTCTGGGTTCAGAGCCTGAGAGTCCACTCTCCAGACAGTGTTTGATTCAGTGAAAAGGGAGTCAGGAAGTAGACCATGCTGGCTGGGGTGGGGCCAGAGCCTGTGCATCTTTTTCAGAGATGGAGGTCAGTGACTTGGGGTTCAGCAGTTCTGAGTATGTGGGGAAATAAGGAAACCAAAAGCATGATGACTGAGTGTTTTAAATTAGGTAATTGGGTGTTATTAAATATTAACTGTGAGTCTAGCACTGTAGAACAGTTTAGTCTGGTAACCTATAATAGATGTTATGTAACACACGTAAGTGGGCTTGCTGTGTGCGTGACACATTCGTGTGGTGGGCTAAATCTGGTGGTGCAGTGTGAGGGCCTGTGCTTAGAAAGGAGCACGTTGGCAGGCCTTGACAGGAAGGGTGATCTGGGTAGAACTGGAGTCAAGAGAGGGAAAGCTTTCCAAAGAGAGCAAGATCAAAGGAAAAAGCAGCCCCTTGTCCCCCAGGCTAGCTAGGAGTGTCTGATGTAGAGGGGGGATGTGTGGTTGGGCAGGCAGGTGAGTGGAGACTGTGGAGAACCTCAGACCCAGGTGTGTGAATTTGGAATTGGTCAAGAAACCAGAAGGATGTTTCTTTACTTTTTTTCTTATACATTTAATGTTGGTTTATAAGTGTTTACAGTAGAAAATTTGGGAAACAAACAAAAAACAACCCCCCAAATTAAATCATTGGTGATCATTTTAGGTGAACCTGATCTGAGAGCTATATGACATAGAGGTCCAGTGAAGATTAGATTTGAATGGGTAGAAAGTCTTTCAGACTTAAGATGAAGATTTGGATCTTGATCAGCACATACAAAGTGGAACCTAGCAACAGAGGGGTCTTGGCAAGTCCCAGCAAGTTGGGGATCCTATGGGGCAAAAGCCAGGACTTAAGATGGTGGATACTTTCCCATGGAATTAGGAGCTAGAGCTCTGTTATGGTTTCAGATTAGGCAGGATCTCTGATGGAAGAGAAAGAAGCCTGATTTGTGAGAGAAGATGATAATGTTGGTTTGAAAGGTAGACTTTGGAGGTCAATGAGCTATCCAGATCTAGGAACTTGGGGATGGCATGGCATGAAGGGAATTCCCACAGTGTAGTGCAGAGAGGAGCAGATGCCCAGGGGAGAACCTCTGGAATCATGCACAGAAAGGAGATCTTCTCTTAGCAAGAACTTGGAAAATGAATGAAGACGTTGGAAGAATACGGTATTGTTTTTAGAAGTCAAGAATGATGTCAGACTTCAAATTGCTCAGAAATAGCAGTGTGCCAGATGGGACTTAGAGCATGGATTTGTAGAAGACAATTGCACATGGCCTTGTGTGTTCCTCAGTCCTGTTGGTGGCCCAGGAGGAGAGGGAAAGGGTGCAGGAGAGTGAATCAGGCATATTAGTTGGCTCTGCAAGCTCCTCATTTCAGGGCCTGACGGTTCTTGGGTTCTAGGCTGAGGGACACCAGTGTAGTCAGCGAGGCTCAGCACTGGCTACCCATGCAGGAATGGCAGGGCGAGGCAGCTGTGGCCAGTGGGCTGACTGTATGATACTGAAGGGTGGGGCAGGAGAGGGCCTTCCTGTGGTCAGCTGAGCAGGGCTTGCTCACAGCTTTCAGGTGAAAGGCAGAGGGGGAGCTCAGCAAGGTCTTTGGTATTCTGTACCCTTTCAGCAAGTTCATTATGTGAGAAGTCAGAATTCAGAACGGGTCTGATCTTCATGGATCCCCTCCTGTACGTACCATAATTTGGCATTTACTGTGCTGAACTGAAATTCCTAGTAGGTCATGAGGTAGAATAAAAAGCACTTGAGTTAAGGTGGTTAACTTAAAGGTGGTTTAAGTAGGCATTGGGAAGACTTTGATCGTACTTATGTGAAGAAGCCCTGGAGATTTTAGTTTAAGAAAAGTACACTGGGAGTACTAATATTTTGTGGTTACTAAAAAATGTTAATTTGTCCTAAGATACATGAGCAGACGTGCAGTGTGCAGTGAAGGCTGGGGCCCACCATGTCCTTGAAGAGCGCCTCCCTTGCAGCAGGTAGAGAGCAGAGGGGCACATGTTCACCACAGTCTAGATGGGGCCGGACTCACTGGTGGGCACAGAAATGCGGTGAGCACCAGCTGCAGAAGTAGCAGGAGGGGGCAGTTGCAGTGGTCAGTCTCTGCACTGGTTGAAGACTGCCAAGGGATCTGCGTCTCCTCCGTGCCCCAGAACACCATGCACACACGTGCACTCCAGGCAGGACCCACCTTACCCAAGGACCGTTTGCTTTGGTGGTTCTCAGTGACCTTCTGTCTTTTCCCATCAAGGTGTTGATACAAGCTGGAGCTCTTTGTTGGAATCTTCCAGAGCTCTCCCAGGGAGAGGTAGGGAAGGGAGCTTGTGCCAGCAGAAGTTGGAAAGCACAGAGATCTTCTGCCTTCTTCTGAGCTGGTGTTGATGCAGGCTGAGGCCTCTGTTGTAATTGCAGGGTAGGTTTTGGGGAATAGGTCCAGAATCTAATGGAGAGCCTGACTGGGTCATAACTTGAATCTGGAAGTCTGAACAAGAAAGCCCTTTGCATTCTGTATTTCAGTATTTCTTGACTGTCTAGCCATGTGCCTTGACTGTCTAGCCATGTGCCTTGAACCTTGTAGGTTCACAGGTGTGTAGGACAGAATCTTAGGTAAGACCCCAGTCTTTTAGTAGTGTGGTAGCTCATCATGGAGACTGGACTATCTTTTGGGGGCTGGTGAGACCTGAAGTAGAAGGGAGTGTGCTTTTGATAGATTATAAGGAAGCATTTATTCCTGGGAAGCAGATGATTTCTGGTTCTCTGCCCCTGGATGCTTAGAGCAGCGCAGGGGTCGGGGAGGAAGCCGCAGACCCTTGGAGAGTGTGGAGAGGGTTCAGATTTCCATACTGCTTGCTGCGGTACAGTGGAGTGACAGGAGTCAGGGCCTGTGGGGCCTGGGCACAGGGAAGGCTTACCTGTTGAGGGTATTATTGAAATGCAGTCGGTGTTTCAGGTGCATGTGGGAGTAGCACTACCTGTCAGGAGCCAAACAGACCAGGAGGGCCTTGGCGCCGTGTTGGAGTACTCAGGTATTAGCCAAACGCGTCTCGGAGACAGAACCTTAGAGCCAGCACCACAGGATAGGTATTTGAGGAGAGTGACTTTAAAAAAAATAACAATCACTTTTCCCTAGTTGTAAAATTAATGCTTTTGAAAATTTGGAAAACTATAGAAAAATATAAAGATGAAAATAAAACTGTCCCGTAATCCCGTCACCACTAGGTAACTGTGGTGTGGAGGGAGCATTCCTAGTTGTGCTGGGCAAAGGTGTGAAATGAGTTGGTGTGGACGTTGTGAGTCATTCAGTCCAGGTGTGCACTGATGGAGAGCCTGGGTCGTGACTTTCCCAGGCTGGCGGGAGCTGGTCACTGGAGCCACCGTGGGCACTCCAGCTCCCCTGTCCCTCCATATCTGGTGTTCTTTCTGTAGCGGTGCAGGGCAGCGTGGTGAGGGGCTTCCTGGGTGCAGGCCACATGCTGTGCGCACGGGGCTGGAGTGGCAGTGAACCCTGCTGGTGCTCCCCAGCAGGGCGAGCCTTGGCGAGGAGGCTCACCTGGGTGCTCCTCAGATTTCACTGGTGAGTCTGTCCTGTCCCGTGATCATTCCTTAGCCCTAAATGCTGCAGGAAATCAACGCTTCTGTGAAAGCCTCTTCCAAAATAACCGGGTCCCCTCCTCTGAAATGTGACATTGGGTCACTTGATTAAAGAGATAGAAAGGAATGACTTTAAAAGTGACTTTAGAAGGGTGATGTTTTGTTATGCACAGAGTAGTGTGGAGTACAAAATCACTTCAAGAAACGATTGTAAATGGGTGAGAGTAGATGCAGAATATAGATTGGTGGCTAGCTGCACCCCAGCAATTAAAAATAAATCAATGTGCTGTTTATCAGTATTTTTTTAAAAAATTGACTTAGACAAGTTCAGGAACCTTTAATACCCATAATCCTCAACTTTATAATAAATCCCCCCCAATTTAAGTGCTTATGTGATTATCTTAGAATTAGTGGCCATACCTTTTTTTTCCTTAAATGTTTCTTTCCCTTTTCGGACTCTAGAAGTTTATAATTTTAGGAATTGCTTTTGGCTTTCCCAGAGGGACCTGCGCTTTGAGAAGCACCCTAGAGCAGTGAGTCAGACCTCCCTCAGCGGACCTCGGTTTCAGAAGCAGCTTTTCCCTCCGCAGTGCAGTGTGGCGGCTTTCCTCACCTCCACCAGGGCGGCAGTGTTCAGGGTCAGGGTGTGTGGAGAGCACTTGGCACAGTTCCTGGCACATAGTAGGCAGGCAGGGAATGGTAGCTGTCCTCCCTGTCACAGCGACGGCCTGTTCACAGCACAGCCGCTGTGCCCCAGTCCGTCATCCTGACTCCTAATGCTTGCCATATTTCTTTTTGTGTTAGATGATATTTATGTTTCCCCTGAGCTTACAAACTGCTGTGATTTTATCTTTTTGTTTTTCCTTGTCATAATTAGTATTTGTTGTACATTAGTTTCAAGGAGTTCCTTGTGAATGTGGCTTTGATGTTGAAATTGCATTTTAACATTTTCAGAAATGACACATGTGGCCGTGGGAATGCTGGACTAGTTCTTCCTCCATCCCGTTTGCTACAGGCTGAGATAGTACATTCTATAGACTCGGTGAAAAGGCAGAAAATGATTTAGATCCATAAAACTATTATGATAGGAAAGTTAAGTGAGCGCTTCTCTTATTTTTTCCATTAATATCCTTAGGTTAGGTTTCATTTAATAATGCAAAAAAGTAGATAAAATTGTTGTAGCAACACACATTCCATAATAAAGCAAAGCATGAGCGTAATGGATTGAACGTCTGGTGAAAGCCTGTTTTCTGACTTTGCCAGGTGTCCTCTGAAGACAGAAGCACCCTGTGGGCTTTGCTCACCTTCCACGGGGGGAGTTGCCAGCTGAACCTCAATAAGAAGTGCACGCACCTGATTGTGCCAGAGCCAAAGGGGGTAAGCGTTTCCTGTG
>JAJEJO010004560.1:184745-236659 GCA_020662805.1 Glaucomys volans | reverse complement strand
GTCCACTTTCAAAAGATCTCTTGGTTTTACATAGTTTGAAGGAGAAGTGACCTCTTTATAACTTCTGTAACTGAATGAATACTTCTGAAGAGTCAGTTATGATGTAAAAGGAAATGTATGAAGAGTAGGCTTGTCAAAGCTGTTCGCAGTTTGACTTTTAATTCTAGAGCCCTTACTCCTTGTTTTTCCTTCCAAAACGTTTTGAAAATGTGTAGTTGTAAATCCTTATTAACTCCTTGAATTTCCAGATGTAGCACATATTTTAATTATTAGTTAAAATAATTTAAAATTATTGTTTAAATTATTTAAAAATTAAATAATTTTTATGTATTTTTTGCAGTGCTGGGGATTGAACCCAAGGCCTAGTGCATGCTAGGCAAACACTCTACCACTGAGCTACACCCCAGCCCTGGATGTAATATATAAAGTACTTATTGGCTTTAATTTTTTTTAATTATAACTAAAGTGAAACTTTAAAAAATTTTTATTTGGAGGAAAGCCATATCTAAGATATTGTGTGTGTGTGTGTGTGTGTGTGTGTGTAGTGTGGGGTTTTATTCATCTCAGCAAAGAGGCACTTTAAACAGATCTTTTTATTTGACTGAACTGTGCTTATGAATGAGACAACAAATGCGCTACCACAAATAGTTTTAGAGAAAGCAGATACTCTGTATTTTAAAGGATTGATAATACCTCAGATATTAAATGTACACATGCACTGTGCATGGATTATCTTATTAAAGTCTCTAATGGAATTATAATATTGTTTCCTGCAGTTTATTTACTCTTCATCCTTGATTTTTATCTATGGGAAAAGAAAGATGTCTTTTTTACCTTTCTGATTTTCATTTCCCAGTTTTTTTTTATTTTTTATTTTTTGGGGAACCAGGGATTGAACTCAGGGACACTCGGCCACTGAGCCACATCCCCAGCCCTATTTTGTATTTTATTTAGAGACAGGGTCTCACTGAGTTGCTTAGAGCCTCGCTAAGTTGCTGAGGCTGGCTTTGAACTCGCCATCCTCCTGCCTCAGCCTCCCGAGTTGCTGGGATTACAGGCGTGCGCCACTGCGCCCGGCTTCATTTTCCAGTTTTAAAAGGACTGATCTAGTATGGAGAAAAAGAGCTGTTGTTTTGGTGCTTACTGCATTTCCTCTGCGATAGTACATGTTAAAAGCAGATTTTATGTTCGCCAGTAATAAAAGTAACAACAACCGGCAGTAGTGCTCACAGCGTATCAGGCGGATGTCCTTTAGTCACCGTCACCATGAGAAAGACAGACACCGGTACCTGCTAGCCCTCTCTGAAACAAATAGCCCTTCTGTACAGATTTTGTTGTGCCAAAATAATTGTAAGAAACCATAATGCCCACACATACAACGAAGAGACAAAGCAGTTTGTTTTAGTAGTCTTTTTCACTGTGTGACCTAAAGACCTAACAAGAACAATTTTAGAAGCGAAAAAGTTTATTTAGTGCTCGCAGATTCAGATAGATAGCCAACTCCATTGCTCTGGACTGAAGATGAGGCAGGACATCATGGCAGGAGAGTGTAGTGGAGAAAAGCCGGTCAGGACGTGGTCACTAAGAAGCAGAGAGAGAGAGAGAGAACTTTCATCAGGAACAAAATATAAATTCCGAAGGCACGTTCCCAGTGACCCATCTCCTCCAGCCATACCCTGCAATCGCCACCCAGTTAATCCCTATCAGAGGATTCGGGTACTGATTAGGTGAAGGCTCACACCCACTCATTTCACCTCTAAACTTCGTTGCGCTGTCTCACCCATGAGCTTTTGGGGAATACCTCATATCAACCATAACATTCCACCCTTGGCCCCTAAAGCCTCATACCCATTTCACAACACAAAATACATTCGGTCCATTTTCAAGAGTACCCGTGATCTCAGCAGTTCAGAATTACCCAGAAGTCCAGTTCAAAGTCTCCTCTGAGACTCAAGGAAACTCTCATCAGGAGCCTAACAAACCAAAAGCAAGTCACAGACATTCACTGTGTGAAGGCACAGAATAAAATCCCCATTCCCAAGGGAGAAATAGGAGTATGAAAGAAGGGACGGGACCAAAGCAAGGGACAGAAATCTAGCTGGGCACACAAGTTCTGTAGTTCCATGTCCAGCAGCTGGACCACATGGCATCATGAGATTCTCTCCAAAGGACTGGTGTACCTGCCCCTGTGATCTTACTGGTTGTGGTGGAAGCGTCCACGAACCCCCAATTCCAGCATCGCACATTCCTGCAACACCTGCACCCTATGGTTGGCGCCATGTCTGCCTCGTCTTGAGCTGTAGCCTCGTCTCCTGGAACCCTGGCTGCAGCAGCCTGAGTACCTGGGAGGCTGAGCACTGTCACACAACTTCCTCACTCCCCTTCTCCCTGCAATTAGGGTGGTCCACTCAACTGTTCTCTGCTTTTAGGAATGTTTACTTTTCCTGCACTTGCATCTGAGATGGGTGTGGTTTTGAAAATTCCTGAGATGCCCTCAAGCTGTCTTCCCTATTGTTCTGGGTGAAGTAATTAGCATTTCTGTAGTGTCTGTAATTCCTTTGACATCTACACCTTCCTTAGACCCAGTTTTACTTGAAGTTTTCTTGCAGGGTTTTTTCAGATGTTTCTGCTTGGCTTTTTATTCCTGAATATCATAAGAAACTTGGTGAAAGCCATCAGTCATCCCCATGCAACTGCCTGAGTGCTGTGCTGCCTAGAAACTTCTTCCACCAGATGAAGAAGTCCCTTCCTAGCTGTGTTTGTGTATTTAAAGTATCAATTTAAAAGTTAATACTGGGGAAGGAGATTGAACAAATTACGTACATGTCTGAATGTGGCATAATGAGTCCCACTTTTATGTAGAATTATGCACCAATTTTTAAAAAAGAAAGAAAACAATGGTTTAAACAATATCTTAAGACTGCTGTTGAAGGCAGGAGACCTTCCTGTGGCGGGGACGCGGGGCATGTCCTGACCTGGCTCCCACCCTCTGTAGGAACGGCAGGACAGTGGCTGCACGCGGCAGCTGCCTTCAGGAAGGTGGCCCCGGGCTGGTGGCACTGACTGCTGTGCGGTGTGTTTGTGCTTTGCTCACAGGAGAAGTACGAGTGTGCCCTGAAGCGAGCAAGCATCAAGGTGGTGACCCCCGACTGGGTCCTGGACTGCGTATCTGAAAAGACCCGGAAGGATGAGGCCTTCTACCACCCTCGCCTGATCATCTATGAGGAGGAGGAGGAGGAGGAAGAGGAGGAGGAGGAGGAGGAGGGGGAGAACGAGGAGCAGGACTCACAGAATGAGGGCAGCACAGAGGAGAAGTCCAGCCCAGGCAGCTCTCAGGAAGGATCTCCTTCTGGGGACCAGCAGTTTTCACCCAAACCCAGCACCGAGGCGTCCAAAGGGGAACTGATGTTTGACGACTCTTCAGATTCGTCACCTGAAAAGCAAGAGCGGAACTTAAACTGGACCCCAGCAGAGGTCCCACAGCTGGCTGCAGCGAAGCGCAGGCTGCCTCAGGGAAAGGAACCTGGGCTCATTAACTTGTGTGCCAATGTCCCGCCTGTCCCAGGTAACATTTTGCCTCCTGATGTCCGGGGTAACTTAATGGCTTCTGGACAGAATCTCCAAAGTTCTGAAAGATCAGAAATGATAGCTACTTGGAGTCCAGCTGTGCGGACATTGAGAAATATTACTAATAATGCTGACATTCAGCAGGTTAACCGGCCATCAAATGTAGCACATGTAAGTCTCTATTTAAAAGAAATTTAAATATTGGATTTAAGAATCGGATTTCATGTCTCTTCCAGCAGAGTTTGTTGTTTTTGTGCTTCACACCAGTGACTCGCAGGCTGTGTTTGTGTGAGGACTCCTTTTACAGTCGTGTATGCACGGGAGAGTCACGTGCCCAATAATACCATCAGGCCGACAGCTGACCAGCGTGCCGTGGGCCCATGCGGTCATGTCACCTAGTGGTGTCGTAGCCGTCTGGTTCTGTGTAAGTGCACTCTGTGATGTTCCCACAGCAACCAAGTCGCCTCAGGAAGCACTTCTCAGAATGAGTCCCTCTGGTTAGCAGCCTCTGCCTACATACTTTAGGGTCCTGAACTCCATCGTGAAGCTTTGTCAAGGTATGTATTCAGGTGCAGAGCTGGCGTGGCTGAGCAGTCAGGGTGCAGTGGTGGAGCGAGCTCCCCTAGGAAGGCTCCACTTTCACATGGTTAGAATGAGCAGTGGCAGCAAAGTTGCCCTGACTGTTCGTTCGGGAACATCGTGGCAAATGAATAGTATAAGTTGAATTCATTCACTGCAGAAGCCTGGATTTCAGTTTAGTTTGTGACTTGAACTTGTTGATACGGAGTGGCTCTTACAGTTTCAGGTAGGTATTTCTGCTTCAAACAGAAGGTAGTTGAGGTGGTATGCTGGCTACCATTGGCACTGATTGAGCCCTGGAGATAAAATGGCTGACGAGCCCCCTGCTCTCACTTAGGTGGAGAAAACAGTCAGCCGGCCCCCAAGTGGGAGTAAGACTTTGGTGGCTTGGGTGTTGTGAAGAAAGTGATGTCACATCACAGCACCTGGGAGGAAGAGGCTGTTTGGGTTAGGTGGTCTAGGAGGGCCTGTGACCTACGACGTAATTCAGGGTTGAGCAACAGAAGCCACAGGGAAGGCTGAGGGCAGAATGGCAGGTGAAAGGAACAGCAGCTTCAACCCAGAAGTGGGCAGGAATTTGTTGTGCTGAGAGAAGAGAAGGTGACGGGATGTGAGCTTAGTGAGGTGGCGACTGGAGGGGAGAGGAAGGCCCCTGGTCCTGGAGGCTGTGGTGGGAGTGAGGAGAGCTGTCAGGTGCAGGGTGCAGAAGGTGTGGTAGAGGTCAGGAGTGCCCAGGGAGACCCTTGGGAGTCCGTAGGACGTGGAAGGAGGGTGGGACCCTGCTTTCTGGTGAGCAAGGGGGTGAGGACCATGCCACCTCAGACAGGCATCAGAGGGGCTGTAGGTTTAAAGAGTGGCAGTTCCTTCCAGACCTGTTGGGAGGCCTCCTGCGTCCAGGGAAGGTGTCTGATTGGCAGTGGGTTGTGCAGGTCTGACTCTCCAGTTCAAGGCCTTGGCTGGGGATGGAACAGAGGGACAGGCTCCTGTCGAAGCTGTGGATGTGGATGGTGTGTGCAGGAGACGGGCAGGGCAGACGGGAGCATCCAGTCATGGCTCCTTCGCTGGTGTGATAATGGTGTGGTTTAAAGGTCTGTTGGTGGGAGATGCTCAGGTTCTTCCTCCTCCTTCAGCTTGAGCAGTGAACACTGAGTTTCGATGGCTCTTGAGGCTGTGGAGGGGATGGTGTCCAGAGCCAGACCTTCTTTAGGTACCTGGAGGGTTTGTGGCAAGGGTGGCAGAGAGAGGTGGTCACCAGGGGTTGGAGAATAGAACATTTGGACGTAGTCAACGCAAGGACAGGGAAGACAGCATTGCTGGACGTGGCAGGGGCCAGTGGAGGTTGCGACCGCAGCTCCAGATGTTCACTACTTGCCTTAGAGGGGACAGGTGGAGGAGGGATGGGCTTGGGGCTCCTGTGGAGACAAGAATGAGAGCATGAGTTGTGGACGAAAGGCTCCCCTGGGTCTGGTGCAGGGGGCCCCCGGCAGCAGAAAGGCACACAGGCTTGGTCAGCGGGAGCAGTCCTAGGCTCGGGCCTGAGAGGCGGGGGGTCCTTGTGAAGGGCTGAGCCAGCCTTCCATGGCCTGAATGGCAGAGGCTGAGCACCTGCTGCCCTGCCTTGCAGTTTTTTGCCTGGGCTTAAGTGCCCACAACTCCTTTTTGATTCCCTCTGTCCCCTCCACTTTATGTCACATGCCTGCGACTGACCACAGGCCTACAGAGTGATGGGCAGTGAGTGGTCAAGAGAATGAGAAGACCATGACAGCGAGGTGGTCACAGAACTGCCAGGTCAGGGCTTGTCCAGCAGGTGCCCACTGCATTCTGGAGTTGCTAAGGAAGGGGAGAGATGGATGACTAAGATCCACCCGTTCCTCCCCAGGTGCAGCAAGTGCAGTCACAGCAGCAAGACAGGGTTTCAGGGGTGTGCCTTGGAAAGCCAGGGGACCTTGCGGCAGGTGTACGGGGCTGTGGTGAACAGCAGGCTGGAGGCCAAGGGGCTCGACAGGTTTTGACCTTAGGAATGAGCAGAGTGGTAGGACCCTGAGGAGGCAGAGGGTGTGTGTGGGCGTGTTCCAGGTGCAGCTGGACCAGGAGTGTGGACAGCAGGGTGGAGCTGGGGAGCAGACTGCCACTGGCGAGGTCCCACCTTCTCCCTCTCTTGAGTTGAGAGATGGCGGATGGCAGTCATTCGTTTAAGATCTACAGGAATATTCTGGAAAATAGCGCTGCCCATCACTGCCCCTTCCTCCTGTGTTGTGCCTTGTTCAAATACAGTGGGCGCAGGTGACCTCCAGAGATCCTGAGTAAGTGTGGGTGTAGACGTGAGTGAATCCTATCTAAAGTGGACACAAGTGGCTGTTTTTAAAACTTCCTCGGCCCTCAGAGGGCTCCAGGGATGTCCTCCAGGATGGCTGCTGCCCATGGCAGTGGCAGAGCATTGGAGCACCATGGGGACAGCTTCTCGCCAATGGCGGAGAGGGCACAGGATGTTTCCTGCTGAGTGTGAATCAAATGAAGTTTTGGGATGTTAGACGCAGGAGGCAGGTTTAGTTTAGCATTCTGTGTGGCAGAGGGAGCTCGGTCTCGTCAGACTGCTCTTCACATCACATTTCTGTGTGTGTTACAGTAGTAACTCGGGTCACGTGATCAGAGGAGGATCATGATGTGGTGGGCGACCCTCTGTGCAGAACTGCTGCCCGGTGTGGCAGCCGTGATCGGCATTAGGCTCTTTGCCTTGCACTCCTCAGGACCAACGGGTTTTCAGCCAGAGGCAGATCAGAGGGTTGAAAGGTGGCAGGTGTTCAGCAGGTGTCTCGATGGCTGGCCTTTGAGGGCCCCCTCCCAGCCAGGCCTGCACCCTAAGCCAGTGGCTGTCTCTGTGCTTAGCTGGGGTCTCATCCTGGATCTCCATCTCTTCCACTCTTCACATGGTCTGGGTCAGGGGCCTTTTGTGACCTTAGCGTCCAGAACCCAAGACCTACTGCTCCACCTGCCTCCTGCAACACCCCGGCCGGCTTCCTCAGCCCTTCCAGACCGTGACCTCCCCATGCAGCACCAAAGCCAGTTGAGTTCTTGTGGCCGCTCTGAGAGAAACAGGAGTGCCAGGAGGGCCCCTCAGCCTCCTGATGTTCCCCTGTGTCCTGGTCCTGGAATCCGGTGCCACATTTATGTGGGGCCTTCCTTCGCAGGGCAGCAGGTGGCAGACAGCCAGGTCAGCCAGAGTCATGCCAGCAGCGTTACTTCCTATGACCCATGAAGTCCCCATGTGTGTTTTGTGCTATAGCTAAAGTAATACACGTGCAAGATAAAATCCACAGGTGATAGCAGGCATGGCACTCCTGCCAGCCAGCTGCCGTCTCCCGGGAGATGGCCTCTGCTGGCCGCGGGCTCCTGCGCTGTGTCTCAGCTGCCTGCTGTGGACCTGCGCACACCACAGGCTGCTCAGCCCTTGGGTGGCCGGTGGTGGGCTGATTCCCCTTGCCCTGACTGGGTACTTTTGAAGTCCTTCACTAGAGAGAAGCAGCAGTTCTCGTGCTGTTTTACGGCTGTAAGAAGTTGGTCAGACTCGCCATTCGAGCCTGTTGAACACAGCTCGTGCTGCGGCACGCTGCTGTGGTTTTGTTTTATTCTGTGCTGTGTAGGATATAAGGAAGAAAGCTCGAGTGTGATTCTCTGCTTGGTGGACTGATCCCTGGCCTTTCCCCTCCCACCCCCACAGCAGAAGTGGGATGAACTAGAAGGGAAATAGTCTGGATGGAATAGTTTTCTCTAGCTTGAAATTTTTGTCCGATCTGAAGAGCTCGGATTCTTTTTTAAGGATTATTGACCATCTGTGATGCTGGAATCAGTCTGTTGGGACCTTGTCTGTCCCTCTTTTTTGTCATACACACTACACAGAGTGTGCAGTGGGGGAGGGATGGCGCCGTGCTGCGCTTCACTGCTGTCTGCGCTGTTCCTGGTGTTGAGCTTGAGCCCTGCTGCCATGTGAACACCTGCTCTTACCTGGAAGGTGGCTGTGTGAGTCTCCACTGGACTCGGGACCACAGGGCAGGGAAATGGAAAACGGCTGCTGTGGAAAGGTTTGGGTGAGGCCGAGTCTGGCTACTAGATCCCTTCATCCCCTGTCATTTCCCAACGCATCCTTCCTCCCGGAAGGCCAAGGGTGGGAGGGAGATGGGCCGTGGAGAGGTGCTGCCAATTACGCAAGGCCCCCCTGGGCCCAGCTGCCAGGGACCCACAGGGACAGGACAGCCTGCCCTTTTGTCTGTCTGACTCTGTTCTCTGAAACACAGCAGCCACATGAGTGTCAGCTTTACTTCTTCAGCTTATTCCATTTTGTAGTTTAAAATTTTGGTGTTCTCAAAATACGAATTTGTTTACTTGCTTTATTGGTGTTGGTGATACAAAATCAATATGTGAGAAAAATGTGGTATTGTTTTTGAAGTTTCCAATAATTTGATGCTTCTGTTTTATTGAATATTCGCCACACAGAATGTATTATTTTTCTTTAATGGAGCACCTTTCAGGAGCTCTCTATAATGACTTGGACCCACTCTTATTTTCTAGATCTTACAGTCCCTCTCAGCACCCACAAAAAATCTAGAGCAGCAGGTGAACCACAGCCAGCCGGGACATGCCCATGCCAATGCCAGTGCTGTGCTGTTCAGCCAGGTGAAAGGCGCTCCGGAGACACACATGCTCCAGCAGCACCATCAGCCCCCGCAGCAGCCCCAGCCGCAGCAGCAGCATCCGGTCCTGCACCTCCAGCCCCAGCAGATTATGCAGCTCCAGCAGCAGCAGCAGCAGCAGCAGCAGCAGCAGCAGCAGCAGATCTCCCAGCAGCCCTACCCCCAGCAGCAGTCCCATCCGTTCTCACAGCAGCAGCAGCAAGTGCATCAGCATCAGTTTCCTCAGCAACAGCTACCGTTTCCACAGCAACAGTTGCATCCTCAGCAGCTGCATCGCCCTCAGCAGCAGCTGCAGCCGTTTCCGCAACAGCATGCCCTGCAGCAGCAGTTACACCAGCTGCAGCAGCACCAGCTGCAGCAGCAGCAGTTAGCACAGCTGCAGCAGCAGCAGCACAGCCTGCTACAGCAGCAGCAGCTACAGCGCCTGCAGCAGCAGCAGCAGCAGCAGCAGATGCAGAATCAAACAGCACAACACTTGAGCCAAGCCTCTCAGGCGCTCCAGCATCAGGTTCCACCCCAGCAGCCCCCGCAGCCCCCGCAGCCCCCACCCCAGCAGCAGCAGCTGTTTGGACACGACCCAGCAGTGGAGAGTTAGTAATGGGGTTTTTTCTTCTTTGTGCGGCAGGCCTCGTGCTTGTATAGATGCTTTGCGGGAGTTGGAGGGTGTGGGTCAGGATTCCCATGGAACAGTCGTCACACGCTGGAGAAAGCAGATCTCATGCCTGACAGAGCCGCACGGCATCATTAGGCTCTCTTCTGATCTTCAGGTCACCATCATATACTGAAGATGCATTGGTGTCCTTAGGGCATCCAGGCTGCCACAAGGACTGACTCAAGAATGTTTAGTGGTTATGCCTAAAAATACAGTAGTTTTTTTTGGTGATTTTTTTTGTTTTGGTTCTTTCTGGTACTAGGATTCAACCCAGGGGTGCTCTACCACTGAGCCACATCCCCAGACCTTTTTATTTTTTCTTTTGAGACAGGGTCTCACTAAGTCACTGAAGTTGGCTTCCAACTTGTGATACTCCTGCCTCGGTTGCCCAAGTTGCTGGGATTATAGGCATATGCATCACGCCTGATTAATTTTAGTTTTTAATGATCATTTTACATGGATTATCAGATTAGAATATTTGTGATGATGTTCCAGATGTGTTCAGATTACTGGTATGTACCTCATGGTTAAGCCTTGTTAGTGTAATAAGTTCACGCGAACCTGGCAAAAGGCAGTTTTAACTTTTGTGCATGCATATTCATGAAGTCATTTCTTTTTCTTGTATAATTCTGTTCTAGTTCCAGAAGAAGGCTTCTTACTAGGATGTGTGTTTGCCATTGCGGATTATCCAGAGCAGATGTCTGATAAGCAGCTGCTGGCTACCTGGAAAAGGGTGAGCTGCACTTGGAGGACGTCACCTTTGAATTTCAAGCTGAGTCTTTTGAATGTAGACTTCCTATTGCTTCATCTGCTTTCTCTGAGAGACACTGTGTGTGCCCTGAGCACGTCTAGTTTTTTATTGTTAGCATTCTCTGTGGCCTTGAGCAGATCCCTTTCCCAGACTTCAGTTTTCCCCCTGTTAGGTGAGGATGTTGGGCTTGATCATTCTTAAAATATTTAAGCTCTGAAAGTCTAAGGGGAACTAGTTCTTTTGTATATAATTGGGAATGTGGAATAAGATAAGATGTTTGATGACCTAAGACAAGGACTTCGTTTTTCCAAAGGTGAGTTTAGAGAATCCCAGACTCTTCAGGTTCAAAGGGACCTCAAGGCTTCTAAGTGTAACGGGAAGGGCAATCTATCTGTTTATTATTTTGCACAATAACCTTTAAAGATAAGAAAGAGTAAACACTTTTTCTTGCTTTGCCACAAATTAAAATTGAGTGTGAGTTTTAAGCACACCTTGACTAAACATTCTTGGTGTTTAAACTTGACATGTGCCCAGCCTGCTGCAGGACCTGGGCAGTCCTTTAAACCAAGCCCAGGTAGACTGACACGTCCACAGGTAAAGAGCAGGCAGTCTGGGGGGCTGGGGCAGAGATGGATGGCACGGGGTGTTCCGGGAGCCTGAGAGAGGACACTAACTTCTCAGGGCGCTGGGTGTTAAAAGCTCTAGAGAGGTGATTCCTGGGCTCAATCTTACAGGACATGTAGGAGGACTGTCCAGCTGGAGCAGCTTAGGCCAAGGCAGGAGTCTGCAGAAACCACAGACAAAGTGGATGGAAGGTCCAGGCTCCAGCCTGGGGACCCTGGAGCCTGGATAGGGCAGGGAGCAGAGACTGCCATGTCTTCCAAGACCTGTTTATGTGCTTTGTTATAGTGAATTTGGATTCTCCTCCTTGGAAGTTTTATAGAAAAGGGTGAGCAAAGTAGTCAAAAGTCCATGTTTATTGTAAACTGCTGCCGTTGACCAGCCAGGAGGGTGACCACCTGGCCAGCTGAGGATGATGAGGGCCTCGCCAGTGCAGGGTGGGAGGAACAGGAGGCATTTCTGAGAGTTTCAGCAGTAGAAGTGTGAAAAAGAGTCAGAAGTGAGAAGGTGACATTCAGACACCTTCCTAAAAAGTAGAACACAGCTCAGGTATGGAAGATGGTAAAGTTTTTTCTTGTTTTATTTCATTTTGTTTTAAGTTAAAGGTTAACTCATTAGTAGGAGTTTGGGAACAGAGAAAAAGAAGGGAGCAAAAGCATTAAAGAAAACAACTTACAACCTAACGACACGTTTTTCCAGGCCAAAAGGAACGAAGAGAGCAGTGTTGAGGCAACTCTGATGCTCAGATCATTGAAGGAAGAACAAACTCTGGAGGGAGAATGTTAAAGCTGAGGATCTGGGTGGGGTCTGGCACCTGAAATGCGGCATGTGGGGCCAGTTCCACGAGCACCTTCAGAGCTCTGACTGCAGTTCCCAGTGGAGTCCCGTGCAGCCTGCAGTGAGCGAGGCTGGATGGGATGTGCCCAGGCTTCTGCAGTCAGAGCATCTACCTTCTCTCAGGAAGCCACTCCACCAGCAGGGGAGGGGGCAGAAGGAATGGGGCTCTGCCCTGAATGGGCGGGAGTTCATTCCTAGGGTGGAAGTGAAGATGTGGAAGTGGACCTGGAGCGAGTCTGGATGGACCCATAGGTGAAGGAGCGAGGTGTCTGTTGGCAATCTGTTGCCGTGTAGCTCTTTCCCGCTGAGCTTAGAAGCTTGAAACAAGCATGGATGATCTCAGTTTCCTCTTGGGTCAGGAATCCTAGAGTGGCTTAGGGTGACTGGGACTCAGGCTGTCTTGTGTGGCTGTTGGAACCTCTGGGGGCCACTCTGATGGTGTGGGCTGGAGGCACAGTTCCTCACCACCCAGGGCTCTCCTGGACAGCTGCAGAATGGCCCCTGACTTCCTCCCTGAGAGTGTGGCTGAGACTGGAAGCAGGGAGCCTGATGGTGCCTTAAGGTGATCCATGCTCCAGGTGCAGGAGTGGAGCTCCAGCTCGCGAGTATCAGTCGTGTGTGGACATGTTTTAAACCCACTGCACACAGATTTATGTGACGTTCAGCACTGAAATCATGAGAGGGTGAGAGCTGTGTGGAGAAGTGAAGAGAGCAGGGCAGGGCAGGTGCTGGCTCAGTGGTGCAAGGGTGCAAGCAGTACTGAACCATGTGACCGGCCCATGTGGGGAGGGGACGAATCGAGGCAGGCAGGCTTGTGTCCCCTGGAGGGGTGGCCTCCACAGGTGGAGCAGCCCACAGGCAGCCCCCAGGGGGAGAAAGCAGCCCCAGGTGTGAGCTGGGCACGGACGGCAGAGGAAGAGCTGGTGCCAGCTGCTGGTAGAGGCAGGAGCTCTGCCTTTCCCTGGTGCTGAGAGGCCCTTGTGGGCAGTCGCAGGGAAAGCAGGCCTCCAGCTCCCAGTAGTGAGTGAGACAGCTCCTTTGGCCATGGTGTGGGCGGTTTTTTTAAATGTTCTAATTAATGTGCAGGGAAGGTAGGTCCCTCCTCGATGGGCAGTGTTCTGGGCTTTGACAGATGCCCACTGCCATATAGTCACCGCTGTCAAGGTGTAGAACCGCCCTTCACCCCTGAAACAGTCTGTTTCAAAGTCACCGTTTGGTATTTACCCATTTCATTCTGAAGTGAAGAAATTCCTTTTCTTTTGGAGTGGTGGTTCTTGAGGGGATGGCTGGCAGTGTCCGCAGGCACGTTTAGGGCTCTGCTGGAGGATGGGGTGAGGTCAGGGAGGCTACCGTGCACCCTCTGCTGCTCAGGGTGGCCCCAGCACCAGAATCTGTTGGTCCAAAACACAGAACATCAGTGGTGCCAACGAGGAGAAACCAAGTAAACTGTAAATAGATTAAAGAGAGAGGGGTGGAGGGGAGAGGGGTGGGGTGCTGGGGATTGAATTGGAGCCAGTTGAGCCCCATAGCTTTGTGATGACGTCAGGGTGTGTCCTCCCTGGAAATGGGATGGAATGAGCATTGGTGCCCATTTCTCTTCTTAGTGCCGGGTGGAGAAGGCATAGATGTCACCTCCTTGCGTCCTATGGGAGTAGGCTACATGGGTATGTGGTGGATTCTCTTAATAACCATCTTGTTTGGACTTACAATTCTCCTGATAATTGATGACGACTTTGGCTCTTTTGTGCAGATAATCCAGGCACACGGTGGCACTGTGGACCCCACGTTCACCAGCCGCTGCACACACCTTCTCTGTGAGAGCCAAGTCAGCAGCATGTACGCACAGGTAAGGAAGCCCTCCCTGTGCCTGGGTGCCAGCTGCCGTTTCCATGTGCAGCCTTCAGATCCTCGTGATGGGTACTTTTGGAAAGAACTTTTTTCTACCTCTAATAGGAAGGTTGGGCTGGGGCTGTAGCTCAGTGGCAGAGCACTTGCCTAGTATTGTGAGGCACCACATAAAAAATAAAATAAATGAAAACAAAGGCATTTTGTCCATCTACAACTTCAAAAAAGAACTAAAAAAAAAATCGGAAAGTTGCTTCTACTTCTCAATGTTGATGGAGTTTTGGTGGCCTAGATACTTCTGTGGACACCCTTGTCTTTGGGCAGTGGAGAAGGAAAGGGGAATTGCAGGTAGCGTTAGGACAGGGTGGGCCTCCTTCCATCCCCGTCAGCCTCCTGAGGAGTGGGGGCTTGCAGGCAGGGCAGCCGCTCCCTCCGCAGTGCCGCCCGCCTTTACTAGCCCGACTTTCTCTCTTGGTAAGTGTTCTCAGTGTAGACTGATGCTAATGTGTACCTGGCAGACGACCTTTAAGGGAGCCCTCTGGGGCAAGGATGGTCCCCGCCCCAGCACCTGGAAGGAAGGGCCAAGCCCTCCTGAGGAGGCAGCCCTTTCCTGGATCTGCTTTGCTGCTAAAAATGTGGGAACACTTTTGAGCTTTTTTCCTGTGGTTAATTCTAGATGGATGGTTACGTTTTTATACCTTGTTTTATGTGGGGCCCTTTGTGTTCTTATGGGGGCATTTTAATTTTGATGATCATCACTGTCGTTCATAATCAAAGTTACTTTAAAGGTTGTCATAAAAGTCGTTGCTCTTATCCCGCATCGCAGGCTGTGCTGCATAGTCACATCTTCAGGTTGTGTTGAGAGCAGCCCGCCACGCCGCCGCAGTGTGCTGGACGTCGTGACAGCCCTCTGTCTGTGGGACACGTGCTCACACAGTCCCACCACTTTGCGTGCAGTCCTGTTGCAGCGAAAACTCCCCAACTACAAGCCTGTGGTTTTGTGTTTGATAGGCAATCAGAGAGAGAAAGAGGTGTGTCACTGCACACTGGCTGAACACGGTGCTGAAGAGGAAGAGGATGGTGCCGCCTCACCGGGCCCTTCACTTCCCGGTGGCGTTCCCGCCGGGGGGAAAGCCCTGCGCGCAGCACGTAAGGAAGGCCCTGTGTGTTTCCAGCCACACTGCTCTGGGAGCCAGTCGCTGTCCCGCCCCAGCCGAGAGGTGCCTGGCTTAGGGGTTTTGTTCCCTCCATTTCCGCACCTGTCAGTTTTCTGCATGCAGTAGGTTTTAACAGGACCCAGTCTCTGACACCGTTCAAACCCTGAACAGTGTTCAGGGCACACGGCCTCGGCCGCAGCCTCTGTTGGAGACGTTATCAGTTGTGGGTTCTCCCATCTAAAGACCTCGAAATCAGGATCAGTGAGGGAAGTAAAGAGCTGACCTGTTTATATTCTAACAAAATGGCTGTTACGATGGGCGCCGTCGTTCCGTTCTGTATCAGCCCTGTCATGCCGTGTTCACACGCAGACTCTCCTGGACTTGGTGTTCGCGTGTGTTCCCCTGGGGAGGGTCTGTGTGCAGCACGGTGGGGGCCTGCACAGAGGCCTGGAGCCCCCTCCCCGCCACCCTCGGCAGCCCTTGCCACCTGGGCCCTTGGTTGCCTGCCGAGGGAGGCGTTCAATGGGGTGTTCCATACTGTGTAACTGCGACGGTCGCAACAGTGTCGCGCGCAGCAGCCATGCGGCAGAGTGGCCTGCGGGCCGCCTCGGTCTGGGGCGCCTGCGTGCACGGCCCTCGCGGTCTTCCGGTGCCCTCTGCTGCGGGAGCGCTCCCGCCGCAGCATGCTCATGCTGGTGGCGGTCTCCTCGTCTCACAACTGACGTTGCCAGCTGTGTCCCAAGCGCAAAAGAAGTAAAACAACCAAAAAGTTGAAGGGATTGTCCTTGTGTTCTGGGTCTCACCTTGCGTGTTGTTTTTTTCCGTAGATCATCTCCGTGACTGGGTTTGTGGATAGTGACAGAGATGACCTGAAGCTAATGGCGTACCTGGCAGGTGCCAAATACACAGGGTACCTGTGCCGCAGCAACACGGTGCTCATCTGTAAAGAGTAAGCCACGCGGGAGCCCTTTCATCCTGAGTGTACGCATGATGGAGCTTCTGGTGTTTAAAGTGGTGTAATTTTGTAGAAATTTGAGCATGGAAGCCAAGTTTGTTAAAAGAATGGCAGTGATGTTCATGGTAATGTTAACAGAAACACCTGCAAGTCTTTTGAACTGATGACTTGAAATAAATTAATGAAATCTAGAGTAGCGAATTTAGGTAAAGGAATTGGTGTGGAAGAGGACAGGTAGGTGGACTTGTGATCAGTGAGGCCCCAAGCGCCTGACCCGTCAGCCAGGGGCTGCTGAAGCGTGCCAGCCACTTCTGCTTAGAGAAATGTTTTGCTTCTCGTTGAAAATATCACTTTACAGTAGATAGTGCTAACATTTAATAAATGTGCTTTCTCCTCAAAAAAAAGACCAAGTGGTTTAAAATATGAGAAAGCCAAAGAGTGGAGGATCCCGTGCGTGAACGCGCAGTGGCTTGGGGACATCCTGCTGGGGAACTTCGAGGCCCTGCGGCAGATCCAGTACAGTCGGTACACAGCCTTCAGTCTGCAGGACCCCTTCGCCCCCACTCCGCACCTGGTCCTAAACCTCCTGGGTGAGTGAGGCACCCACTGTGGCTCAGGGTCACGTGGAGGCTGATCATGCTTCTGCCTCCTTGGCTTCCACTCCTTTCTGCCTGCTGTCCAGGATTCTGTTAGCCTGAGAGACAAGACCTAAAAAGGCTTCAGCTGCTCCTTCTAGCTCCTTGCGGAGGACTGTCCCCACTGCAGACAGGGTGACACTGAGTTCTAACTCTTCGTGTACACAGTTGCACATTATTCAAAAAGGCCATTCGTGTGCTTTACCTTCTCCTAAGGAGGCCCATTCTGGTTTTACCAGGATGGCTTTAATCCTGAGAAAGCTCTTTTCTGCGTTCGTGTTAGCGCACCTGCTGGTCTGACCTCAGCTCTGAAGCCACTCTGCAGGGACTCTGAGCCTCGTGTCCCCTCTTGCCCACAGTGTGAGCATGCTGATCCCATTGGCCAGTCCCTCCCAATGTGGTGTGTCCCTCCGGTGAGCCATCTCTTACCACTGGTGTGTTGGAGTGGCCAGACTGTGATGCCAGGCCTGGACTCCCTCTTATAGAAGTTTCTGCCAGAGGGCACACAGGGGTGGCAAGTGCCTTCAGTTTGTGCACAGCGCCTCACATAGGTGACGAGCAGGAGCTGGAGGCCTCAGGGCGGTCCCAGCTGGCTCCCTCGTCTCCTCCTGGAGGCTCTTCCGGAACTTGGTGTAGTGCTTCACGTGTCCCTGTTAACTGCTGTGAGCTTCTTCACCTGTGGGTCCGGGATGAGCAGCCCCCAGAGGGGTCTTCACAGGAAGAGTGTGTCACTGTGGAAAACGACTTCTCTCTCTCTCTAGATGCCTGGAGAGTCCCACTGAAGGTGTCAGCAGAGTTGTTGATGGTATGTCAGATGAAACTTCTCCCTGGCTATTGCTGTGAACTACAAAGGGGGGAATGTGTTTGCAAGTTCATATTTGTAAGTTAAAACTTCCTGTCATGTGTCAGCGTGACCCCGAGTGAAGGCTGTGTCCTCTCATGGCCACGGAATGTCCCGTGCCCCAGCTCTGTTTCTCTGATGACTGGTGACGGTTGTCAGTCCTTCACGTGTGCTGAGGAGTCTATTGCCTCAGCTGTGGATTGCGTCTGGGACTGGAGAACAGAATAAAAACAGGAGGTCACTCTTGCTTTCCATGAGTTAGAGGGGCCGGAACCTGGAGACCCACCAGAAGAGTAGACGTGTGACTTGCTCCCGGCCAGAGGGAGGGAGACCAGAGGCGGCTGGGCCGGAGAGGCTCCTGTAGGCCAGGCCGACTCCCACCGCCCTGGGTGAGGCTTCTGAGCCTTTTCAGGATGGCGTCCTGGGAAGGCCGAGTGTGCTGGTGGTGAACTCCAGGCAGTGTGGGCCGTGGCATGTCAGGGGCTTCCCACCGGCTCTCTGAGGTCTAGCCGGCGGAGCGCTGTTCTCTGACTGACCGGGTCTCCACGTGGATGTCCATCCAGTTACAAGCGGACCTTTCGGTCATGCCACCTGTTAACCTCTGTTGCTGCTTGTTGCCTGAGGCGTGTCGGCCCTGAGAGCAGCAGCATTCTCACTGTTGGTCGGTGCTAGTGTGGCCGGGAGGCCTGGGACCACGTACGTGTCCTCACGTACGTGTCCTCACGTACGTGTCCTCACGTACGCGGCAACCTGTGTCTAGGACTCAGACTCCCAGAGCCCCCAGGTGCCCTGGTGCACACCTGCAGCCCTGGCTGCCTCGGCAGGAGGGTGCTTGAGCCCGCCGCTCAAGGCAGGCTGGGGAAATGGGTGAGGCAGCCACCCTGCAGAGTACCATGGGGCTGGTCCTGCGGGTCAGGCTGAGTGGGTCTTAGGTGCGTTGCAGAGAGCACGTCTGCTGGACGTGGGGCCTGTAGTTGAGGTGGCTGACGTGTCTAGAGGTAGATGAGAAAGTGTGTGTAGTTCACGTGGTGAATCACAGGCAAGCTCTCTTTGGAAGAACCTCTGAGTTCAAAATGTGGAGAAGGAGTGGACAGGATAGGGCAGAATTGAGACCCTGACTATGTCAGGGACCCTGCAGGGAATGGCTTGTTCCTCTTCCTGCCTGGCTCTTCTGCCCCAGTTCAGAGGCTCTAACAGGTTCTGGGGGACCTGGGCACCTTCCTGAGATGCAATCAGGAAGTTCAGCACCTTGTCTTGCCTTTGGTGGCACTGCAGATCTGATGGCCATGTGTCTTTTGTGACACCGTGGGTGACGTTTCTGTTTTAGGAATAGTCTCTTTAGGGAGATATGATTGCAGGGATTATATTTTTCACATTCCAACTTATGACACGGGATAAACCACTTGAAATAAAAACAGCTCTAAGGAGGTCAGGGTTGAGGACGGCATATGTGATGTGAGGTAAGGAAGATGCAGGCAGAGGCTTTCCCAGGAGCTGGAGGACTTGGTGGGTAGCAGGGAAAGCAGACGTGACTTGGAGGCCTCTGGAGGGTGGCTCCACTCCGGCCTGCTGTGCCAGTTTCCCAAGGTGGGCTCCGTCCTGAGGGGTGAGCGGGGTCTGGCCCGCCAGTGGTGAGTGGGTCCCTCGACCCACGTCCTGAGGGCTCCTGGGTTGCGTGGAGATTGGTCTGATGGACAGTGTTTCCATTACAGGGTATGAGATTGCCTCCCAAACTGAAGCAGAACGAAGTGGCCAGCATCCAGCCTTCTTCCAAAAGGGCCAGGTATGAATGATGCTTGGCCTTTCACAGCTGTGCTTTGAGAAGATCGGCGGTGATCAGGACAAGTTCCCAGGGAATTTCCCGTGAATGGGATCTGGAAGGATTGCTTTTCCCTTCATGACATTATTGAGTGTGCCTCATTTTATTGTTGGAAATAGTGAATAAAGATGTGTTCTTTTTTTTTTTTTAACTGATAAAAAGAAAATAGTGTTTCTTCACATAAAAGTCCAGCACAGTCCCCAGCATTAGAGCAGGAGAGCGGCGCGCAGCACAGCCGGAGCGGTGTGCACGCCTCACGTGGCTTGCTGAGTCTGGCCTGCGTGGCAGACGTGGGCAGATTCCCTTGTAGACTCGCCTGCTGGGGACAGGGCTGGCTGCGCTGCTCAGGGAGCAGGCATGGCAGACACCGAGCCACCTCTTCTCCGTCCCAGAGAAGTCTTCTTTCCGTGCTTGCCAGCGAAATGCAGCCAGAGTGGTCTTGAGTTCCCCTCTTCCTGGCTCCCCGTGTTCTCTCCTGCCCTTCCATATCCAGCTCACGAGCTGAATGAAATCCTCAATATGGGATTGGTTTTTAAGCCACCGATAAATTTGAATTCGCCTTGACCATCTCATTAAATGTAAACTAAGAAATTGGATTCAAAGAAACCTAAGGCAGACGTGGCAGCTTGAGGTCTGATCAGAACTGCGTGCTGCACGGAGCAGCCGCTGGGCACTTTCGGGGGACAGGGTTGGCGCTGGGGCCAAAGAGCACCAAGCACCCCCTCAGCCAGCTGTGATAGCAGGGATCCGCCCCATCACACAAGGTTATTTTTAAAACTTGTGAGAAGTGGAGAGCAGCGTCAAAACAGCAAGCCTAGCAAAGTCGGCCAGGTGTGAGGACCAGCTTGCACGTTTGCTTCCTTCACATTTAGAAAGTGAGCGGGGAGAAGCAGTGAGAAGGAGCGTGTTGGTGGTGAGCAGAGGTCAGCTGAGGGCTTCCCCTGTGGGCTTCACGTGGTTTCCTATGGGGATGACTTGATGTCATGGGGAAAGGAGGACAGTGGCCACTGCGTTTTCCTTTAAGAACAAAAGCCACACACTCATGGCTGTAGGCCGACCCCTCCCTTGCTTGGTGGGAATGCTCGGATGTTCGGGGAACCTCGGAGTCCTCACTGCTGTCTTTGCCTGGCAGGATTGAAGAGCTGCCGCCTCCCACTAAGAAGCTGACTCCAGAGCTGACCCCCTTTGTGCTCTTCACGGGCTTCGAGCCTGCCCAGGTCCAGCAGTACATTAAGGTGACTGGTTCCCTCTGTCCTCGCATGCGTGGCCCCTCTGCCTCTGTGTGTGTCTCTGGCGAGCTGATGTGAAGCCGGCGTGGACCCGGGTGTCTGGTCGTGGCGTTCTTCTCTTAGGAAGTTTGTAGGAGCTGTGTTGTATGCTGTTACTCAGGTCAGAGGTCACTTCACACGTCAGTGCTTGGTTTCTTATTAGTATAAACATCACATTAGGACGTGTGACCCAGGAGCCGTTTTTATCACTGTGTGACATTTACAACTACTGGAATGTCATTTTTTAAATGGGTTGTTTTTAGTTATGCATGACAGTGGAGTGTATTTTGATATATCACACACACACGGAGTGTAACTTCCCACCCTTGTGGTTGTGCATGATGTGTATTTCCACTGGTCATGTATTCATATATGAGCTTAGAAAGGTGGATGTCCAGTTCAGTCTACTGTCTTTCCTGTTCTCATCCCTCTCCCTTCCCTTTGTCTAATCAATGAACTTCTGTTCCCCTGCCTCGTGTGTTAGCATCTGCATTGTCAGAGAGCATTTGGCCTTTGGTTTTTTGGGACTGGCCTATTTCACTTAGCATGATAGTCTCCAGTTCCATCCATTCACCAGCAAATAGTGTAATTTCATTCTTCTTTATGGCTGAGCAATATTCCATTGTGTACATATGCCACTCGAGTGTCAGTTTCATGAAGTCTCTGGCTTCACAGGGGCCACTCTTCAGGTCTCTGATTGAAACAGTTCATCCAAGGTTAGTTTTCTGGGGAAGAATGAGGCCAACTCGGGTTGTGGGGGAGGTTGTATATTTTAAATGATAAGTGGGAACAGAAGTATAAATATAGGTTTTGAAATAACAGCACCAGGGATGATGAAATTTTGTTCGGTTGGTGGGGAGGGTGGGCAGGAGGGGGCCTCAGGGGAATGAAGCTGCGTGCCTGTTCGCGTATGTAAGGCTGGATTCACACATTATACTCTTTTTTTTTTTTTTAAGAAAAAGAAATTATAAATTCTATTATAAATTTGGTATAATTCAGTCTTTCTATTTTTAAGATATGAGAGTAGCTCTTGAGGTTTCTTTTATGTCCCTGTCTTGGTCCATTTTTATGCTGTTGCTTTTAAAAAGTGGGAAGAGTGTAGTAGGGTGCTTCAGTGACCCCGGGTTTCGTTTGGAAAGCCTGGGAGCGTTCACTTTTTCTTTGGGAGTGCGCTGCTGTTCCTGGGCCTTCTGTTGGCTCTTAGAGAGGAGCCTGCTGTTGGGAGACTGACTAGTGCAGGGTGGCTGGGAAGTGCCCTCTGCCTTGGCCGCAGCCTTGCTCTGCGTTGCTCCCCTCCCGTCTGGCGGCTTCTGGCCAGGTGGGCCTTCCCCACCCCTGGCCCCGGGCAGGTGCTCGCCCTGGCGCTCTCTCACCTGCTCTTTCCCTTCCCGTCTGCTGCTGGCTCCAGAAGCTCTACATCCTCGGTGGGGAGGTTGCCGAGTCTGCGCAGAAGTGCACCCACCTCATCGCCAGCAAGGTGACTCGCACCGTGAAGTTCCTGACGGCCATCTCCGTGGTGAAGCACATTGTGACGCCGGAGTGGCTGGAGGAGTGCTTCAAGTGTCAGAAGTTCATCGGTGAGTGGCGGCATGGCGACCTGGGGTGCTGTGCCAGACGCAGCTCCATGTGCACCTGAACGCACAGCTGCTCTGTCTTCTCTTTGTTCAAGCTTGTAAGTTTCCTTCGTGTGCCAGTGATGCGTTCGGTTGGCATCTCTGCATTTACCATGAGATATGCAGGTTCGGGTCATTTGCATGACGTCAGGGGACACATAAGCTCTGTACCCCTCTCTGTTACTCTCTGTCGAGCCTGTTGATGTGGAAATGTGGTGTGAGTGATGTCTCACCGTGTGTGGAGTGTGATTCTCCCTCTCTCTGGAGGGCATGCTGTGCATCCAGACATCCTGGCACAGTGCAGAGTATGGGTCCCCAGGAGGACAAGCTATGACCTGTCGGGCTGCCGTGGCTCGGGGTTGTGTGGGAGCTGCCGTGGGACCTCTCCTGGTTAACGGGTGCGGCCGCTGTGTGCACACGGGCCCATGTTGGCTGCTTTTCCCCCTGGAAGCCCTGGAGTCCAGATGGACTTGTGCCTTTACGTTCTGAACAGCGCTGGTGTCATGTGCGTCTGCCGGGTCGCTGTCCAGCCTGTGCCTCCCACGTGCGTCCTAGGCCCTCATCTGACCCCTGGTCTGGGTGGGCGAGGGCAGAGGCACCAAGGGTGAGACAAGCTTCCCCAGCATTGGTTTTGGTTACAGATACATTTTAGAGAGTAGGCAGATTTGCAAGTATGGAATCCTTGAATATTGAGCCTCTGTGTTAAGTATATCTACAAATTTCTTCAATTGAAATTTTGGGAATTGTTTTGTTAATAAAGACATTAATGAAATATGACAAGGCAGAAGTTGTTTTGTAGATACAATGACTACAAAAGTTTTCTAGCTCCCAGCTCTCTGTAACATGAAGAGCCATGTGGTTTGGAACACAACATGCTGTTCTCGGTTGAAATGCTGGGGTGGGTGGGCCTGGGGAATGGGCTGCTCTGCTCCATCCCCATGTGCAGCGTGATAGCCCAGCTGTGGGTCTCTGCGACTCCCAGAGCTGCCCTGGGGACCCTGACCTGCCAGTTTGCATATGACCTATGTGGTGAATTTCCAGTTCACGTACTTCAAGGTCGCCAGTCTTGTGAACTGATTCTCCCATCTGTTTATGAAGTTCACAGTTCAGATTTGGTGGGCAATTTTGGTTGACTTCTATTTCTTTATTGCATTGTGAATAGATGTTGGCTTTGTTGATCTCTGAGACTTATCAAGTAGTTTAGTTATATAAGTATTTAATGTTAAGAAAATTCATATTGTACCCTTTAAATTTCAGAGTTCCAAAGAGAGTTTTTCCAACTTAGTAACAATTCTGTGTAGAATGAACTGTTTTAGGACAGTTTATGTCCCAGTGAAATTGCAGGGACCCTGCATGCACACATGTGCACAGCCCCAGCCAGCGTCCCACGCTCGGGGGTGCACTTGTTAGTCAGTGAGCCGTGTGGTCACCTGCGGTTCATGCCGGTCCCTCACGTTCTGCTGGTGTTGCCCATTCCCTGGGCCTTGACAGGCGTGTAGTGACAACAGCCGCAGTTACAGTGTCATGCCGGGCAGGTTTCCTGTGCACCGACTGTTCTGTTCATGTCCCCTCGCCAGCCCCTGGCAACCACTGAGCTTTTTATTATTGTCTCTGGTTCTGCCTGTATAGCCTGTTCAAATTGGCTCCTTTCACTTAGCAGCGTGTACGTGAGGTCCCTCCGTGTCTGCTCGTGGCTCAGTTCCTCGTACCATCCCTTTGCCTGTGGGGGAGGCTGTGAACATCTGCCTGCAGGCTTTGTGCATGCATGCTTTCAGGCTCACTTGGGTAAACATCCAGAGCACGGCTACTGCATCACATGGTGACAGGATGTTTAGCTTTGTAAGAAATTGCCAAACTGCCTCCCGCTGAACCATTGGCAATGGCTGAGTGTCCCAGCAGCGCCTCCTGCTTTTCAGCACCTGGTGCTGTCAGTGTTCTGGACTCTGGTTGTCCTGACAGGTGTGTGGTGGCATGAGGTGGCTGACTTCTGATGTCGAGTGTCTTTTCTTACACCCATTTGCCATCTGACTGTCTTCTTTGTGAGATTTCCAGATCTTTTGCCCGTTTTTTAATGAGTTTTAAACAATCAATAATGTGAAGAGAGAGCCTGCAGATAGGCAGGAAGTCTTCACCACGTGCACCTCAGATAAAGCATATTAACTTCTAGGGTAGACAAAGAACTCAAAAACTTAGCACCAAAAAAAAAACCCAATCAATAATGGACTAAGGGACTGAACAGACACTTCACAGAAGAAAATATGCAGTCGATTAAGAAATATATGAAAAAATGTTCAATATCTCTCCCAATTAGAGAAATGCAAATCAAAACTACTGTAAGATTCCATATCACTCCAGTCGCAACAATAAATGTTGGCGAGGATGTGGGGGAAAGGTGCACTCACACATTGCTGGTGGGAATGCAAATTGGTATAACCATTATGGAAGGCAGTATGGAGATTCCTTAGGAAACTTGGAATGGCACCACCACTTGACCCAGTTATTCCACTCCTCAGTTTATACCCAAAGGACTTAAAATCAACATACTACAGTGACACAGCCACATCAATGTTTATAGCAGCTCAATTCACCATAGCTAAAATATGGAACCTTCAAAAGATGAATGGATAAGTACGCGCGCACACACATACACACATGTATATATATATATACACACACAGTAGAATATTACTCAGCTTTAAAGAAGAATGAAATTCTGTCATTTGCTTATAAGTGAATGGAGTTGGAGAATATCATGCTAAGTGAAATAAGCCAAACCCAAAAAACCAAAGGCTGAAAGTTTCTCTGATATGTGGATGCTAATTGACAGTAAGGTGGGGGGGGCTAGGGAAGAATAGAGTCACTTTATTTTAGGTAGAGGCGAGTGAAGGGAGGGAAAGGGGTACGGGATAGGAAGGAGAGTAGAGTGAAACAGACATTATTGCCTCATGTGCATGTGTGACTGCATGACCGATGTGATCCTGCACTATGTACCATCAGAAAAATGAGAGACCACACTCCATTTATGTGTGACCTATCAGAGTGTGTAAATGCATTCTACTGTCATGTGCAACTAATTAGAACAAATTAAAAAATTCATTAAAACGATTGTATGTTTTAGCAACAGCCCTCTGACAGGCAAGTCTCTTACAAACGCTTTCTCCTAGTCTGTGGCTTTACCTTCTCATCTTCTTGACAATGGATTTTGCAGAATAGATGTTTTTAATTGTATTGAAGTTGAACTTTGAATTCTTCCCTCCATGGATCATGCCTTTTGTGTAGTATCAAACAGTCATTGCTGAACACAGTCATCTACGTTTCCTCCTGTGTTACCGCTGCCTGGAGTTAGGTTTATAGAGTGTGAGGTCTGTGTCCAAACTCACTGTTTCGCACTGGATATTGAGTTTGTGTGGTGATGGGACTGCCGGAGGATCAGCAGACTGTCCCTGAGCTTTTTACATTCATGAAGCATTGATTTCTTTTCTTTTCTCTTTTTCCATACTGGGGATTGAACTCAGGGATGCTTCACCACTGAGCTGCATCCCCTGCCCTTATTATCTTTTATTTTTGAGGTGGGGCCTTGCTGAGCTGGCCTCAAACTTGCCATCCTCCTGCCTCAGCCTCTCGGGGATTACAGGCATGCACCACCGGGCGTGACTGGCAGTGTTGAAGAAAAGAGAAGATGCAACAGAAATAACACATGGCCCACAAATCCTAAAACGTGTCATCTGGCGATGCCAGTTTGCCAAGCCTCGTCTCTTGCCTTTGGTGAATGTCTGGTCAAGTCGAGCTGGCCATCCTGCTGTGTGGTGGGCAGGCAGAGCAGGAGAAAGCCTCTCTGAACACAAGACACAGTCAAGAAGGCTGGACGTTTTGTGTACTTTAATTTTGGCACATTGGGAAGGTGTTAAAATAAAAACTGAGAGCCAGGCTATTAAAATCCTCAGAAGTCTTTAAAAGTTGATGGCTGCCCATTGCGTGTGTGCGCGCGCGCGCGCTCCTGCTCTAAGGATTGTGTGCTGTGCACTTTTACATCCTTAAAGGGAATGTTCTTTGGCAAGCCAGTAAAGTGATACACCCACCTAGTTGATGGTCAGCCGATGGACCCTGAGGCTCTTCAGGGCCTTTCTGTGTTGGCAGCGTGCACACCGGCATGTGCTGGCCACCGAGGCTGGCTCTAGGCTGTGATTCTGCAGCATCCTCTGGCTGTAAGAGTTGTCCACTCCCAGAACAGTGTGTGACTGGGGGGTGAGGCAGGTGGGCGCAGCCCCCCAGAGGGTCCCCGTGTGGGTCAATTTTCTTCAAAGGAGTTGACAGCTGCTTAGAGAAACAGCGTCTGCTTTGTTCTGTCTTGCTGTCTTTAGGGGAGGCAAATGGAGCTCTGCGAGTACGCAGTCTGTGGAGGCATGCGGAGGAGCCAGCAGGCGTGCTGCCCGAGGGCAGGGGGTCGGGTTGACGTGTGGCCGCTGCAGGCCTGCACTTCTCAAGCATGCGCACTTCTGTTTTCCAGATGAGCAGAACTACATCCTTCGAGATGCTGAGGCCGAAGTTCTTTTCTCTTTCAGTTTGGAAGAGTCCCTAAAACGAGCACATGTTTCCCCGCTCTTTAAGGTACACTGGGAGGAGAACCTCGCCACCCCCGCATACGCACAGCCAAGTCCTGCTGTAGGTGCCAGGGACAGGGTGACCGCCTGGCTCCTGCAGGGGCCTTTCCTCCCAGGACACTGTCACACAGTCGTCTTCCAGGGAAATGCAGAACACCACTGGAGAATTACTCATTACAGTGGCTTCTTAAAAACTGGTACAAAATCAGCGTGGTCAACGTATCAGGGATAAGGTGTTTAGAGGATGTGTTCAGCCGGGCGTGGTTGCCTGCGCTGGTAATCCCAGCACTTGGGAGGCTGAGGCGGGAGGATCGTGAGTTCAAAGCCAGCCTCAGCAACTTCTCGAGGCCCTAAGCAACTCAGTGAGACCCTGTCTCTAAATCAAATACAAAATAGGGCTGGGGATGTGGCTCAGTGGTGAAGTGCCCCTGGATTCAATCCTCAGTACCAAAAGAAAAAAAAAAAAGGATGTGTTCATAAATAATTCAGTTGGTAACAGACACTTAAGTTCATTTTTCTGCTTTTAACAAATCTTTGGAGGACATCACTTATATCCTCAGCAAATGTGTGTTCAGCTAGAGAAAATACTTGGAAAGATTAATTGAAAGTTGCATAAATAATTCAGAACTAAAATTTTTAAATATTTGTTAGGTAAGAGACTTTAAAACAGTTGGGAATTTTTTTTTTTAATCAAAGAGCTAAGTAAATCAATAAAGATAATCTGCTCTTTGAACTTCTTAAGGAGCCAGCTTAGGAATTAGAATGATTTGGAATGTGGAGTTCGGGTGCATCCATGCATTCCACCCAACGAGGTCCAATTTTTCTACATGTTTGATTGGCTTTTTTTTTCTGAGAGCAGTTGAAAACAGAATGGTATTTTGTGGTATACATAGGAATAAGCTTGCTAGAAAGTTAAGTCGGGCATCAGTATTATTTCTGACTATAGTTGAGTCCAAATAATAAAGAGAAAATAAAGACCAGGAAAAGTTTGCAGGCCAGAGAGTGGCACCGTCGGTCTGTTGTGCGGTAGGGCAGTGTGACTGACTGGAGTGTGAGCCAGGTGCCATGGTGCCCGCCTATCTTCCCAGCTACTTGGGAGGCTGAAGCAGGAGGAAGCAAGTTCAAGCCCATCCCAGGCAACTTCATGAGATCCTGTCTCAAAAAATAAAGAGGGCTGGGTTACTTTGGTAGGATGTAGTGCACCCCCGGGTTCAGTCCACCCCCAGTGCAGGGTGGAGCATGCTTACAATAGCCTTGCCTACGCACAGAGCACGCCCTTTCTTTTATGAACTTAAGATCTGGTTACTTTTGATTATCATAGTTCATATTTCACATGTAAAGGTGCATAATTATTCTAAAACTGATGTACCTGGGTTTTTGTAGACCTATTTAGTGAGGGAATATAATTTAATAGTTTCAGGAAATTCCACATTTTGTCAAAAATCTCAGGGTAGAGTCTATGAAAAATTACATAGTCCAAAAATTTAAAGCATTCAAAAACTAATATGTATACTTTCATTTTACTTTAAGGCAAAATATTTTTATATCACACCTGGAATCTGCCCGAGCCTTTCAACCATGAAAGCGATTGTGGAATGTGCTGGAGGAAAAGTCTTGTCTAAGCAGCCGTCCTTCCGGAAGCTCATGGAGCATAAGCAGAACAAGGTGAGTGAGGTGGACTGTGCCCCCCAGTGGTCGCCAGTGGGCTCTCCGTCGCTGATGGGCACCTCCTCTCTTCCCCAGAGCCTGTCGGAGATCATCTTGATATCCTGTGAGAACGACCTTCACTTGTGTGGGGAGTACTTTGCACGTGGCATAGGTAGGCATTCTGTCCTGCAGGAGGTGTGGGTCCGGGCGCAGCGTGGCGGGCGTTGACCCTAACGGTGTGGGTCTGCTTCCCCTCAGAGGTGCACAACGCCGAGTTCGTCCTCACTGGGGTGCTCACGCAGACGCTCGACTATGAATCATATCCTTTTTGAAGGAGGTGTGGGTCTCAGCACTGGTGCAGCGGCGCCCGCACCTGGCTTTCCCTGCGTTGGGGCGCCTGACCTTGCAGATCACAGAGGTCAGTTTCAGTAGGTGCTGTTAACTGAAGGGACTGTGCTGTCTGGCTTAGGTAGTGTTCAAGTGTCTGCAGTGGACAAAAGAGAAGTCACTGCAAAAATCAATCTCTTAGGTACGGATTTTCTCTTTAGTGACTCCTTTTTGAGGTTGTGGTTTTCAGAGTGAGAGTAGATCGTGTGCACTCTGCCAAGGAACTTTGAGCCAGGACGAGCACAGCCTCAGAGAGGCAGCGTAAGTGTTCACCAGCACACTGCACACGGGCACGCAGCGGTGAGCTTTTAGAATGATTTTTTTTTTTTTGTGGTGCTGGGGATGGAACCAGGGCCTTGGCTGTGAGGCAAGCACTCTACCAACTGAGCCATATCCCCAGCCCTAGAATGAGTTTAACATTCTTAGGTTTTTAGATTTTAGGCAATCAGAAAAACAATAAAGCTTGTTATTTTTTTTTTCGTTTCTATTAAAAATCTGAAATATTGTTTTAATGTGTGAATAGCCCATAAGTAAAGCAAAATGTGCTTCACAAACCCTTTCCCAAAATGTGTGTCACCCCAGTTTCTGCCTGTGCCTGGGTAATGGTTCTGGGACCTTCCCTGTGGGCTGGGCAGTGGGCTCGGGTCTGCTGTCTGAGTGCAGTGGTGCCCACGACCTCCAGCCCAGGCCAGCGTTGACGGGCCACTCCTCATGGGGGATTTGTGTTTCAGGTGGGGGTGCGTAAGCTATGGGAGTCGGGATGAAGCCCAGCCATGTCTTTCCTGTGCTCCTCCTTTGGCCATTGATCACACTGATCACACATTTCCTCTTACCCTGAAAGACCATAGGAATGTGGTGTTATAGAACTTGCAGGTTATAACATGGTGCAGAACACCCCCCTGGGTGCTGCTGAGAGAAAGGCACTTAGGAGGGAGTTTGCCTGGTTCCAGAGGCCAGTGCTGGGTGCGGTGTAGCCGGCTTGGTTGGAATGCTGCTTGGTTCAGGGAGCCCCTCATTAGCAGAGTGAGGTGCACTCTGTCTTCTGGATGTCATGGTGGGAGCTCCTGAGGGCCGTGTGGAGAGACCTGTTCACTCTAGGTAAGCCATGAGCATCGGGCTATTATGAATGTCCTCTTGTGCCTTTTTAAAAACTTAAATAAGTGGATATTTTCTCAGGACCTTTTTGATACCAAGAGCCTGAACGTTGCCTGATAAATGTTGCCACAGTGTGTGTTTAGGACTGTAGGCACTCTTGGGGACCCAGGTGGATCAGGTTCTGGGCTTGGGGATGCACACTGGTCATGTTAAGAGGAGATCCAGCTGCTACTGGGCTCGGGTGTAGCCTGGGGGTGGCATCCCCGGGCAGGCTGAGCAAGCCCCAGTGCTGGCTGCAGCCGGAGGCCCGCATGTCTGGCTGAGTGAGCCCCGTGCATGGCGCCAGGTTCGAAGTCCCTGTGGGTGGGACGGGCAGCGACCCAGCTGGGCGTGGTAAGGAAGGCGCTTTAGCAGTTTGACAGGCACCAAAGCCGCCTGGCTCCTGCCGAAGGTCTGTTTATTGTCACCCTTTTGCCTCGTCTTTGAAAGTCCTTTTCCTCAACAAGCCCACATATAAATTTAACTGAGGCCTCGCCTGCTGCAGCCCCGGAGCCCAGGGCCCACGGCGGCCGCGGCCACACCAGGGCTTCCTTCAGACGTGCTTGTTTTCCGGCTCCCTTAGGAACAAGACGGAGAAGCAGGAGAACAAGTGTATCGCTATACTGCATCTTTTTAAGATGTGTGCTTTTATTCTGAGGAAACATAAATTATGTTTTGTACTATATGACTATGAGCCCACATTAGGTTTTATGATTCATTTACCAGGTTTTTAAATGTTTTCACAAAACCGAATGGAACTTCAGCTACAAATAAAGTGATGTAAATAAAGATCTTGCTATCTAAATTATGGATGTTAAAGATTTGAAATGTTTTGTACTGCGATTATTTTTATTTCTTATACTCTTTTCTTTTATATTGATATCTTGCCAACATTTTAAATAAATGTACTTTTGAACTTCACTTAGAATCTAGTGCCCCTTTGTCATTCCACACTTTTGCATGACTTATGCAGGTTGCATCCCACTGGATCACATTTGGAGTAATTTCAAGACACAACGTTGTCTACTAAGTTTTCTCCTCAAGAAGTTATTTCTGGTAGGCTGCGCTGCTTCACCGAGTGGTGAGGTCCCCGCCCCTCACCCAGCTGTCACCAGGCACAGCTCCATGTGCTCAGAGCCAGGACCCTCCAGAGCCACGCCATCCTGCCTCTGTTCTGACCTCACCACAGCACCTGCCCGTCTGGGCTGAGTGGAGGGTAGGATGGAGCAGTGGTGTGGCCACTGGCATTGCTCAGATTGAGGTGACTGTCCCATTCAGATGTGCAGAACTGCTCTCCTGCACTTGCTCATCAGATGTGCTCCTGAAACCCTTCCTAGTTTGCTTCTGTGACAATTCCAAGGATTTGTGATCCGCTGCTCGAGTGTTTGTTCTTGAATCCCACGATTTCTCCAGTTTAATTCCAGAACACGATTCGGAGGGAGCACTCGTCTTACAAAGCGTCAGCACAGAATGAGCTCCGCCCTCTGCCCTGCCCAGGCTCCCTCAGGCAGTAATGCTGGTACTCCTCCAGGTGTCTCAGCGTCCCGGGGCCCATGTGGAGTCGTTTCTGCAGACAGAAAGGAGACAGCTCTGGGGACGTGACCCCTCAGTTTCACATTCTAAAATGAGGAGCGACATTGATGATGCCAGCTTCTCATCTGACCCTGGAACTGTGATGGTTTCATGGTGGCCTGATGAACGCAGGGTGCCTCCAGGTCTTGTTAAGCATGGCTGACGTGTGTCCCCGTCAGCAGGGACATCCCCCGAGCAGCCTCAGTGTGTCTGTGGCAGCCTGCTGGCGCGTCCCCGTGTCTACTGAGCCCTGACATGATGTCGAAACTTGGAGCTGCTTATCCAGAACCAGCCTCTCCCCTGTCCTACAGGCGGAGCTTGTTGCTGTGCCATGCCTTCGGGTCTGTCGAATCCTGGAGTGCAGAGGAATCTCATCAATTGAAATGAAGTTTCGGTTTGTGAAATAATCTGCGTCCCACGGCTGGGACCCTGGAAGGAGGTGGGCATGACTGGACTCTCAGGCCTTCTGGGAGGAGCCAGTGCATCTGGCTTCTACAGAGGAGACGGCGTTTATGTCTGACTGACAGCCCTGCAGTCTGTTCTAGAGCTCCAGAGCCGTCTGCAGCCCACGCCTGACACAGCTGTTGAGCACCACTCGGTTAAGAGGGAACTACACACGAACATCCAAGAATCAAAGCTTTCAAGTAGATGCCCGGTAGGAAGATGGATTAGGTCTGAAAAAGTGTTTCTCAGCAAATCTTTCATTTAATCTTGCTGTTTTGCCTGGCTCAAGGCTATCTAATAGAAATAGAACGTGAGCCACATTGAAATTAAAAAATTTTAGTAGCCATAGTAGGTAATAATTTTAAATTATTACCATTATTAATTAAAATAATTAACCAGCATATCCACAATATCCTTTTTTATTTATTTTTTTATATTTATTTATTTTTTATTTACTTATTGATTCATTGAACACAAATGGAGTACAGCTATTGTTTCACTGGTTGTACACAAAGTAGAGTCACACCATCTGTGCGTTCATGCATGTACACAGGGCAATGGTATCTGTCACACATTCTGTTATTATTTTTACCCCCCACCCACCCCCACCCCACCCCTCCCTTCCCTCTATGCTATCTATCCTTCCTCCATTCTTGCCACCCTTCCCCCCCAAATTATGCATCATCATTCATTTATCAGAGAGACCATTCGGCCTTTGGATTTTTGGGATTGGCTGATCTCACTTAGCATAACAGTCTCCAACATCATCCATTTACCTACAAATGCCATAATTTTATTCTTCTTTATGGCTGAGTAATATTCCATTGTGTATATATACCACAGTTTCTTTATCCATTCATCTACTGAAGGGCATCTAGGTTGATTCCATAATCTAGCTATTGTGAATTGAGCAGCTATGAACATTGATGTGGCTGCATCACTGTAGCAATCTGACCAAAATATTCTTTAAGCTATAAGTAATCAGTATATTTTAAAACTATTGAGATATTTTTACACTTTAAGTGCCAGGGCTTTAAAATCCAGTTTGTATTTTACACTTGGAACACATCTTAATTGTAATTCTCACTGGAAATACTTAATGTGTATTTAGATTTCATACCGCTTACAGTTGGAAAGGTAGATCATACAACCCAGGTATTTTTCAAAAACTGAATTAGTGTCCATTTTAAAATTAATATCAGTACTAAATAAAATTAAAAATTTAACTTCTCGCTTGCACCAGGCAGGTTTCTTGTGCCCGGTGATCAGATGAAGGTGGTCCTGTCAAAGCCGATACACAGCCATCCAGCCGTGCTGTTACTCTGCTCTACCACCTGGATCTACGTGGCGATCCAGGTGGAGGGGTGTGAGTGGCAGTGCGGAAGGAGATACTCCACCCAAACCCTTCTCGGCTGCGGCTTTGTGTGAGTGGTGAGGACTTCCCCTGTGGCACGCTGGGTCACCAAAGGTGTGCCCACCCTGTGCAGGTGCTGGTATTGTGAGGACAACCATGTCCCAGCTGTGGGAGTCGCTGGGCTCATCAGGACAAGTCGGACAGCATGTCTTAATCCAGCAGGTGTTGGCATCCGGGGCACTGGAGCGGCACAGCTGCAGGGCACTGGCTTCCCCTCGCTGTTCGTCACAGAAGAGGATGAGGCTGGGAAAGACGGGTGGTCCTCTGCTCTGAGCTGGAGTGCTGCCCCGTTCCTGGGAAGCTCTCAGGTCTTTGCAGTGGCCAGGAGGAGTGTGAACTAAGACCTGAGCTCATGGGAACTCTGCTACCTCCCAGAGTGACCCTCAGCCGGTTCCCGTGCTTGTCCTGCCCCACTCCCCAACGCCGCCTCTGCCTCTTTCCGTGGCAGGTTCTTCCCGGGGTACAGCAGGTAGGGCAGGTGCCGCTGTGTCCCCCTCTGCTCTTCTGCTCGTCCCAGCTGCAGGACTGCCCTCTCCAAGTGGGCTCCTTCCCTCCTCAGTTTTAGCAGGGTTTTGATGGTCTCCCTGCCGAGTTGCCCTCTGTGCTCTTCCAGAGCAGTTTCCCGACAAGATTCTGCTGCCACAGCCCTGCTAAAAAGAAGAGAACCCAAGTTGTGATGTTTGGGGTCTTAATCTCTGTGACATCCCCTCCACCCCTCATTGCCGCCACTCACTTGGAATGACTTGCTGCTGTCCAAGCTCACCAGACGCATCATAACCTCCTGACCTCATCTGCTGTCCTCTTCAGAGACTTTCCGTTCCTCTGGCAGGCGTTCCTGTGCTTAGCCCTTGTGAAACCTTCCCTGAGCTGAGCCCTCTCTGATACAGGGTCACAGATGACTTGGAGGGGTGTGGTCATCTGTCTTCAATCTGTGCTGACCCTGCATTGACGGAGCCCCAGAGGCAGGGTTAGACCCTCCTCGCCTTTCTACCTGTGGTAGGTAGGCAGATTTAAGCCCCTGAGATGTCCGTGTCCCTCCACAGAACCTGCGGCTGCTGTTACCTCTGCAGTGTGACTCGGGTTAAGGACCCCAAGGTGGGGACATTAGGCTGGATTATTCAAGGGTGCCCAGGCCAATCACATGAGGCCTTGAAAGTGAACAGGGAGGGTAGGGAAGTGGGGTAGAGAGATGTGAGGACCCTACCTGGGCCCCCACCTTCAGGAGCAGAGGGTAGCCCTTCCAGCCAGCCAGGAAGTGGGGGTCTTCTCCCTACAAATGCAGGTGACTGGCTTCTACCCGCTGAGTGAGCAGGAAGTGGATTCTCCCCTGGGGCCTCCAGAAAGGAACACATCAGTGGACACCCAGGTTTCCATTGCTGAGACCCCCCGGCTCCTGAGCACAGAACTGCAATAGGCCTACGCTGTTTGAGTTCAGGGCCCCAAATCTGGCAGTTGGTTACAGCAACAGCAGGAAACCAACGCGGCGCCCAGATCCTGGTGCAAAGCTTGCCTCGTACACGTCTGCTCAGGTGCATCGAGCTCAAGTTGCCATGGTGAGTTTGGGGAGGGACTCATTGGAAGCCGACCGGGGGGAGGGCAGGGAGGTGAACAGCATGCTAGTCACCTTTGTAAGTGGGGTTAGGATGGAGAGGAAGAGGGCATTTCAAAAGGGAAGTGTCACTCTACCCTGGTGGGGACCCCCAGTTGCACCCTCGGGGGAGCCACAGCCGGGGTGCTGATGGGAACACAGCTCAGTAACTGCAGTGGAGAACTTGGTGGTGAGAGTGAGGTGCTTATGCTAAGTTCATCCCTCAGGAGCTGTCGCATCGGCCGTGGGCACCTTTAGGCAGATGGTGGAAGATGCCGGTGGACCGGCTGGAGGGCTGGGACAGAGCCGCAGGCCCAGGGAGGTGTGTATCCTCAGCAAATGGTGGACCAGTATCGTGGCCTGCGTGCTTCAGGAGGCGGGAAAGGCTGAGGCTGTGTGAGTAGGTGGGGAGGAAACCCTGTGCCGACAGGGCCGCGCTCGCCAAGGACTCGGTAGGCATGGGGAAGGCCGAGCGCCGGCCAGTGCCCTGGGAGCAGGTGTCCCGACGGCTGCGTCGCCTGCAGAGGGCAGAGCCCAGGGCTGCCCGGTGCAGGGAACACAGGGAATGGCGCTTCCCCAGGACGAATCCAAAGGCGCTGCCGGCCTCCACCTGTGCTGTGGCCCCAGCAGCAGTGCAGGGTGGCCCACAGTCCGCTCAAGGCTGACCTGGAGCCTGGCCCTGTCCACAGAGAAGGCCATGCGGAGGGAGGCGGGCACGATGAGCAAGAGCAAGCGAGCCTTGGGGGCGGGGGGCTTGCACCCACCCGAAAGCACCTGCTCCAGGAAGTGGCTGCAAGTCTCTGACCCGGAGCTGCGTGGAGGTTTACGGGTCCCACCCACCTGTGCTGGCACCGCCCAGCTCCGCGGCATCCCTGGAACCACAGTAGCTGCCACACCCGGCAGCCCCATGGACACCGCGGGCGGGACAGTTTGGGAGTTCCCCAAAGCCTTATTTCCAGAGAACTGTCACTCTCCCCCAGCCACCAGCTCTACCACAAACCCATTCCCTGAGCTCAGTCCTCCAGTGAGGGGAGTCCCAGCCCCAGACGTCTGCACACCACAGCCACTAGCAGGGATGCCACCCGGGACAGAGGAGCTGCTGGCCAATGAAACTTGGGAAGTTCCCGCTGTTCCTGAGGACCTGGAGGGCCCACGTGGCAGTGGGCCTCTGAGGAAGCTGTGGTGACCTGTGGCCTCTGGCCCAGAGTGTTGTCATGGAGCCCTTACAGAAACGGCAGCTGCGTCTTTGCTCAGTTCCTGCTCCCATTCTCCTAACTGGCACTCCGAGCCTTCACTCTCAAACTCAAATGCCAATCTTTCTTTTTTTGTTTTTTCCACCACAGTTTTAAAGTAGGATGTGGAAACAGACTGGGTGTGGTGTTGGGGAGCAAGCATGGGAGGTGGGGTGGCCCTGGGCCGAGGCCGCCATCTGGCAGTGCACTTGACAGGAGGTGTGCCGGGTGGCAGAGAGGAGAGGGGTGGACCGTCAGAGCTGCAGGCGAGAGCCAAGCACTCTGGAATGGTTCCTGTCCCCGCCCAGGTCCCAGAGACCCGTCCCCTCACTGGGGCAGCTGGAACCATGGCCCCCTGGGGTCAGCCCAGCCCTTGCTTCTATAGCTCCCGCCTTGGCAGTGCCTCGTTCCTGACACCCTCAGATGGCCACAGGGCCTGAGGTTGGGTGCAGGGCTTGACACAAACTGGGTCAGCATTACAGAGCCAACCGATTTGTTCAAAGTTCAATTGTTTTCTCCAACGCACAAACAAGTAAAAATCGTGGGGTGTGTTTGGTTGAAAAGAAGAAATGCAAATTGAACAGTTATGATTTACAGAGTTTTTTTTTTATGTCCAAAGACTCAGTGAAAACCAACTTCAGAGTTAGTTATATTGGTCCAGTCTACGTACTGAGAATAATAAAGGTAGGGATTTTGCACGTTTGCTTTATTTTATGTTTTCAAATTCACACCATCCTCCCCTCTCCCTCTGCCCTACTTATACCAGGAGCCTGCTGTAGGACTAGGATGGAGGAAAGAAGGAATAATACTTTTTATTAGTGCTTGGTATGTATAGCTGGGTTCATCCTCACCCACTGACACATGCAAGGAAGCCACTGTCAGTTTCCCCTCCCGCCATCTCCCCTCCCCCCACCCCCTTCCTCACCCTGCTAGGCTTCCTTTCACTCCTCTATTTATTTACATTTGATCCCTGCTCTCTACCTGTGCGTAACCATGAGTCCCTGTGGATATGTGTATGTGCACATAAGATGGTTTCCTAGGATCCATTCTGCATGGCCTCCCTTCCCACCCCTCCACTCTGCCTCTCGATCTCCCTCTCCACCACTTATCTTCCCTCTATCTTTATGTCACCCTGTCCTCCCTCCCCTTTTCTCTATTTTACTCTAGCTTCCACATATGAGAGAAAACATTTGCTCTTTGAGTTTCTGAGTTTGGCTTATTTTACTTAGAACAAGGCTCTCCATTTCCATCCATTGATCAGCAAATGCCATAATTTCATTCCTTTTTATGGCTGAGTAGAACTCCATTGTGCACACACACCACGATTTCTTAATCACTCACCTATGGACGGGCACCTGGGTTGGTTCCATAATTTAGCTACTGTGAACTGCGCTGCTGTGAACACTGGGCTGGCTGTGTCGCTGTACACACCAATTTTGGATCAGTACCTGGAGTGGGATAGCCGGGTCTTATGATGCTCCCTCCCTGGTTTTGTGAGGACCCACCACACTCTTTAAATCATACCTGTAAACTATTACATGTGCCCACAAACTGATGTGGCTGGACTTCGTCCTCCTTCCCCTGCATCTTCTCAGAGTCCTGGTTGCCCTGAATGTGTTCTGTTGCCATTTCCCTGTCATTGATGAACTTTGTCATTGATGAACTTTGTTTTGTGGTGCTGGGGATGGAACCCAGGCCCCCAGTGCTGGGCCAGTGCTCTGCACTGCCAGCCCTGAACTTTGTTGTGTTGTGTGAAGTATTGAGTCTTAATTTCAATTTGCTCCTGTCCTCACTCCTTCCTCACAGAGAACTTGGGGTGATTGCTGTCCTCATCATCGTCGGCTGTCATCGTCCGGGACTCTTGGGGTGCTTTAGAGCAGAGATGAGCTTTGGAATGGTGTGCACTCTTCCTTCCCCAGACCACTGGCTGTGCCTAGGGAAGGAGCGACGGTGTGCTCGTTCCACACAGAAAAGTGCCTGAAGGTTCCAGTCTCCCCCTGTTTGTAATAAGACTGGAGTTATCTGAGTTTGATACAAAAGTATCTGAACTTAAGAACTCGTTACAAGATTGCACCATTCCTAGCTAAACCCCAGTGACTCACAGAGTTGTATGATATTTCCTTTTGACAGCCTGTAAATATCGCAACAGCTGCTTTGGAGACAAGGGCAGCAATAACAGGGGAGGTGGGTTGGGAGGTGGTGGTGTGCATGTGTGTCCCAGGGGAGTGCGTCCTGGAGTCTCCTGGCAGGTGGAGGAAGCTTTGTACGATTGGAACCTTCCTGGGTACAAAGTCCCAGTTAGGATCCCTGACAAGAGGCACCAGTCACTCGTCCTGAGAGGAGCACAGGAGCAGCCTGCAGCCCACAGCGGGCTGCTCCTTCAGAGGGCGCGCTCCCCAGCTTCAAGTTCTGTGGCCTGCCCTGAGCTCGGCAGTGGCCATGTGGCTGTTTACGTTGGAATGAATTAAGATCAGGTAGGTTAAGATGTGGGCCTGCTCCCCTCGCAGCAGCCAGCCTGTGAGCTCTGCAGTGCCCAGCCCTCAGCAGAGGGTTTGGGCATGGGGCGAGGTGCCCAGGCAGCACAGGTCAGCCCTGCCCAAGATGGGGGTGTGATACTGGGCACACAGCGGCACAGGTGCCATCTTGGACACTAGTTAGCACTCAGGTGCTCCGGCCAGGGGTGGACTGTCAGAAGCACCGATGATTCAAGGTCAGACACTGAGTTTGGATGGAGTTGCCTCTTGTCCTGCTCCAGCCCCAGGCCTCTCTCCAAGGAGAGGACAGGCTGTGGAACCCATCGTCACAGCAAGCGTGGCACTGTGGCACCTGGGCCAAAGCCGAGCCTTTCCTGTACCCTGTTGTGTCCCCCAGTGACATCTTAAGGTAGGTCCTGCAGAGAGGACATCAGAGCACAGGCATCCCACACAACCAGGGAGCTCAGACCAGGACCTGAGCCGCCATGCCTGTGGCAGGGGGCAGGGCTCTGACCTGTGGAAAGGGACTGAGCAGAAAGGGAGGGTGATGCCCTTCCTGCTCCCTGCCAGCAGCCTGCAGGGCCTGAGGAGGGCCCACAGGATGCCCCAGCAGCCCTCCATCACATAGGGCCTCCACGCCAGCGCTGTCCCTGCCCATCTGTCCCCAGGCCCTGCTGGCCAGCCTCCCACTGTCCTGCCTGGCACAGAATCACCTTTACAGGTGAAATCCCTCAGGTATGCAGTGACCTGTTGTGTCAAGGTGCCTTGATGTTCATGCCCTTGGCTGTTCAGAGCAAGGACAGGACTTGTTGAACCACCAGGACGTGGGAAGGGCCCGGGGAGGTCGATGGTCAGCTGGGAAGTGCTCCCTCCCCAGTGAAGAGGGCGGGGTGAGGAGACTCGGCTGCACTGCGGCTTCTCTCTGCTCTGGCTGTGGCCCAGGCCTTCACTGGACCTCTGTACACGGCATGGTGACCTGGGAGGCCGGGCTCCAGGCCCTCTGGCCTGGGCCTCGCTGCAGCAGAGTCCAGGCGGGTGGGAGTGGCCAGCAGGCACAGTTCGTCTTCCTGTGGTGGAAGTACTGAAGCACCTCCACGCAGGCTTGCGCTGCCCTGGACTCTCCTTGGTACAGCCGCTGCCCTGAGCCCTCCACGTCGCCCTGCAGCAGAGGTGTCACTGGCAGGTATGGTGGAAGTCTGACGGCCTGCTCCAGCTGCGGGTGGGCAGCCCTGGGGGACACTCGTGCCTCGGCACTTAGTGCTCAGAGGCCTCTCGGGGTCAGGTGTCCTGGGCCAAGGCTGACCTGCCTCTGGAAGTGCCCAGGAGCCTAGGACCTGGGTCTCGAAGTGGAACAGAGGCGCATTACTCAAGAGCGAGGACTCTGAAAGCAGCTCTGGCTGGATCGGTAAACTTGCTTTTCATGTGAGCTGGACAGTCTCAACTCTGCAGCTGCTTTCTGGGCCCCAGCAGGCCTAGGTAAGGTTTGGATGAACTCGGCACGCCTGATCCCTGAGTCCTCCTCCTGGTCCTAAGGAGCCTGGGGAGGGGCTCAATGGCACCCCCAGACCCCGGGGGGCCCCCGGGGACTCTGAGCACACCCTGGCCAGCCATTTGGCAGTCTCCAGCTGTCAGCGGTGCCCATGCTGTCCCCAGGCCCCTTGTCCCTGGGCTCTGACTCTGCCTGCCTGCTAGGTCACCCTGTACGGGGTGTAAGGCAGCTTGAAGTTAGCCAAGTGGGCTCGGGCAAATCCTGGGTCTGCTAAGGAGAGACCGTGTCCCCAGATCCATGCTAATCCCACCCAGCACCCTAGCATGTGGCTTATTCAGGGAATCCTGAAGTAGTTAAGGTAAAAGGTGGTCACCTGGGAGTGCCCAGCTCCAGTCTGACTGGCTTCCCTTCAAGAGGAGATCAGGACCCAGAGAGGCACAGAGGGATGACCATGTGGGCACAGGGGAGACCGCACAAGGAGAGCAGGCTCAGGAGCAAGCAGCCTGCCCATCTTGACCTTGGACTCTGCCCTGCAGGACTGGGAGCAGATTCTGTAATGCCAGCCCCAAGTGTGGCTCTTTGCTGTGGCCACAACAAGACAAGGCCAGTGGACACAGTGGCCTCATTGGCCTGGCTGCTGCCCACCAGGCCCATTGGCTCATGGTGTCCTGCAGGTCCCTGTGCCCCAGTTAGGCCTCAGCCTCTGTCTCCTGGGTTCCCTGCTATAGTTTCACCTCTGGTGCCAGGTAGGGGTCCAACCTGGATAGACGCCACAGCTGTGAGCAGACTCGCCTTTCACCTGGTGTGCACCCAGGGCCATCATAGAGTTCTCCAGAGCTGATTTTGTGTCTGGGAATGTAGCAGTGACAGTCAAAGTCGCTGCCCTGCTGGATTCTGCAGAGTGAGGTAAGGGCTGGGAGCCCCAGTTCCCCAGCACTGCACCCACCCCTGCCCCAGAGGTGCTGCTCAGGACTCCCTGCAGGGCAGACCTGTCTCCAAAGCCTGTCCAAGTGCCCTCCAGCCTGACACCCGCACCCCATCTCTCCTGGTCCCCGTGTGCCCTGCAGAAGGTGTGTTCCCCTCCTGGGGCTCCTCGTGGCTCTCTGCCATCTCAGGAGGGCTAGTGTGGGCTCCTACGGCTGCTGCCTTCCTTTCTCTGCCACCCACCCTGCCCTGCCCACAGTGCTGAGTGTGCTGCCTGAGCCTCTGGGCCAGAGCGTGGCCTTTGCTGCCCCCTGCTGGTGACTCTCAAACAGCAGGCTGGGAGCGCTTTCCCAGCACCTACGCTGGACAGCTCCCCGGGCACCTGCGCTCTGACCGGCTCCAGGGCAGAAACAGGAGACCCACCTGAAGGTTCCTGCCTTTTGGCCACCTGTGACTCGAGATGGTAAGTTCAGGGTGAGTTTTTCCTCCCACGTCCAGGACCCCAGAAGTCATGGAGCTTCCCCTGGGCCCAGGTTTCCAGGCCCCAAGCTAGACCAGACCAAGGTCCAGAGCAGAGGCCGGCCTATCAGCACGGAGAGAGAGGCACAGAATTGCACCCCAGCACCAAGGCAGGTCCTGAGCCGCCTGGCCGCGGCTGGCCTCTGCACACCTGCTGTCTCTGGGTGGTGGCCCAGAATCACTGTGGAGTTGGCGACTAGGGCTTCAGCAGAGACAGCCAGTTCACAGCCATGTGCGCCCATCAGCTGTGGAACGCTGCCTTCTTCTTCCTACTCCAAATGAACACTGCCTGCAAACACCCCAGCCAGCGGGCACCCCAAACTCAGCTTTACAGAGCACGGCCGAGGCCGTGAGGGCCAGTGCCGAGCTCAAGCACTCAGGGTTCATCATCACCTCCCAAGGCGGCCTGTGGGCTCGGGTGTGTGATGGAGAGCTGCTTTTGATAAGCCAGGACGCAGATTGAGCAGGGTTGCATGTGACCCCCGACCTGCAGTGCTGTTGGCAGCTGTGTGACCCAGCCCTAGGGTTCCCAGGCCACCAGAAGCATCCTTCCCTGCTCTGAGAGTGTTTTCTGCTGCTCTGCATGAAGAGGGGCTGATCTTCATAAAGCCTTTGTTGACCGAGGGAAAGAGGGAGGAAAGTAGGTCGGCAACTCGGGAACATGCCGTTCTGGTGACTGTCACCCCACCTCGGGAGTCTGGGAGGCAGGAAGCTGAATGTGGAGGAGCTGGGCTGGGAGGGAGCAGGGGCTTCCTAGGTGTCCAGAACCTTGCACCTCTTCGGGTGCCAGGCCCTTTGCAAGGAGGGCACAAGTGGCCAGGGAAGGAGGAGGGGCCTTGGCCAGTTTCCTGGTTCTGAGGATGGTGGCTCTGCAGTGCTCTCCTGTCACAGCCTAGGGCCTTCCAAGGTTCCCACACATTAATTTCTTTGAACCTTCACACCAGCCCTGCAACCATTGAGGCAGGTGGCATTACCCTGCTTTACAGTGAAAAGCCTGACCCAGGGTCACTCAGGCACATGGCAGGGAACAGGGATAGGGATGGTGAATCCCTGCACTCTGCTGGCCTCCCTCCCCTGAGCCGATGCCCCCTGGTGGGCAGGGAATCACTAAGACAGACTTCCTGGAGGGGCTGGCACAGCCCAGGAGGGGTCTGCAGTGCTCAGTGCTGAGCCTATTGCCGACCTTCTCTGTCCCATCCTGCTGGCTGGAGGCTGTTGCCATGACTGTTGGAGTTTGTCCTGTTTTCCTCCAAGAGTGATCTGAACCAGTCGACAAATTCAAAGGAGGTGTCCCCAGTGTCCTCGGAAATAGAACATGTGACATTCCAACTCCCTGGGACTCATGCCCGCTTCCCTGCTGATTTATCTGGTGCAGGGACCTCTGTGCATCTTGTGCTGAGGGAAGCCACACACAGTGACATGTCCCTGCTTCCAAAGGCCAGGGGCTTGTGCTGGCCGCACAGGCGTTTGGAGGGATTCTTCTTGGCAAACACTTTTCTGCAGCTGCGGGTCTAACTTTTTCTCCCACCTGTTCTCTTGTGGCTTAGGAAGGCCCCTCTGAGGCTCAGCCCCTTCAGCCCGAGGGGAAGCGGGCACTCCTGCATCCGGCTAGCCTCACTCTGTCACAGGGTTCCGTCTGGCAGGGTCATCACCCCACGCTCTTGTGAAGATTTTTGCAAATCGGAAGCCTTAGCTGGAGATCTCCACTAAGTTAGGCAGGGCTGAGTGGCTGACAGGTGGCTGGCAAATTCAGCAACTTGCCGTCACTGGGAGGGTGCTCATCATGCTTCTGGCCTGCAGCTGGTTAAGGACAAGAAGCAGTGTAGAGCTGACAGCCCACCGCGGTCAGGCCCCTCGAGAGAATCAGGCACGGAGAGGAAATGCAGTTAGCAAGCACGCCGACGTCATTACATGCTGACGGATGACGTGCCAGGGTGGGTGACATTGAGAAAACATGGCCTGACAACAAGATCAAGGCCTTTGCTCCACACTGCCGATAAGGGGCCCAGGGTGGCGCCCTGTCTCTGGCTCTGCCTGGGCTGCTGGGAGCGACCAGATTAACATCAGCTGCTGCTCAGATTCCATTATCTGACATGGAGACCTGTCCTGCTTGCCGTTTCCTAGGACTAAAAGGGAAGGCCTCTGCTGGCACGTGTGACCCCCACCGACTCAGGAGGGGCTGGGGCTGCAGGCGAGTGGAGCCAGCAGGGCAGGTTCTCCAACTGGTCCCTTGGCCCCACGTGAGCTCTGGTGCTTTCTGAGAAAGGCTGGTGGTCCCTCTGCACTGCACCCAGAATCTGAGAACTCACGGAGAGGGGCAAGTGAGGGGCACCCGAGGTGGATCTGGGGTCTCTTGGGAGGAGACTTCTGGGTCGAGACCCTTTTCTGTTCTGGGTCCATGAATCATGTAAGCAGACAGGGCAGCTCTTCTGGGAACCTGTGTGACACTGTGGGGTACAGAGGGAAGCACCTGGCCCCCCAGGTCTAACAGGTGGGATCTGGCTTTTATTTTAAGCCTTTGCAACATAGTTGCACCCCGATTGGTGAGTATTAAAGCCAGGCAACCAGAAAGCACCTTTCAGAAGAGCCCCAGGTCCAGGTCTGGGGAAAAGGCGCTGGCATGGGAATGAAGCTCTGCAGAGGCCAGAGCCCTCCAGACGTCTCCTCCCACGCGCAGCAAAGGGGCACCCACGTGCCTTTGCATCCCAGAACAGACAGGGACAGGAGGTCCATCAGTCCACTCCTGCAGTTCACGAAGCAGGAAAGACACTCAGCAAGCCCAGCAGCACCCGGAGCAGGCGCAGCACAGAGAGGCCCGACTCGGTCTGCAGACGCCTTTCCTTCACCCACCAGTTATCAGCGTCTGGTCAGATGAACCAGCACAAGTCTCTTCTGCAAGGAAGACACTTCAGCAGACACCTCTTCCTCCCGGCAATCCAACCAGCGGCCCTCGGTGCGGACGCAGTGCTCCAGCTCTCTCGCGAGCACATCTGCTGCCCTGGGAGTGCTCCAGGGGCAGGGTGGCCTTCCTCATGGCCACAGGCAGCCCAGCTCAGGGGGAAAGGAGTTTCCTCTCCAACAGAAACCAGTCCAGGGGCCCAGTGGAGGGGCTCCGGTGCCCTCACCCCAGCTCGGCCCACATGGCCATTCCTGGTCCTAGATGCACCCTGGCCTCGCTGGCATGGGCTCCCCACGAGCCTGTGAGCCCCTGTTCCACAGGGGCCTCGCTTCCTCTTTGCTTCTGGTTCTCACTGTCGTGCTCTGCTCCAGGCAGCTGTCAGCACACACCTGCGGAACAGAGGAGCGGAGAGCGGAGCCTGTGCTGCGGAGGAAAGCAGGGAGCTTCATCTGCAGAGCTTGGAGACCGGAGGTCCCCAGCCCTGGGCGGGGGCCCTCTGGCTGCTCCTCACGCCAGGCGAGGAGACATGCTGGACACAGGCTGCGTTCAACACCTTAGAATCCAACTGCATTGGGATCGGCTGCTGCCCAGTGTTATTTAAGTTTCCAGCATCAGTCCTTACTCCTGTGGTGGTCAGGAGAGCAAGCTCAGTGACAAACGTGAGCCTCAGGGACAAATGACCATGCGTCTCAGGTTTAAGAGATGGAAGTCAGTTCCTCACTGTGCTGCCTGCTCCCAGAGCGTTGGTGGGGCTCTGCTCCGCACCCCTTCCTTCTGGAAAGATGGCCAGGTGAGGCACCATGTGGACAGGTGACAGTTTTGTGGCAGAGAGCAGACACTCAAGAGTGTTTCCCACAGCCCCACTCCCAGCTCAAGCTCCTGCACCAGGTCCCCAACCCAAGGGCCCAGGAGGTGCCACTAGCCCCAACGCCCAGAGGGTACAGTCACGGCAGCATGGGTGCAGCCCCTGGGACTGCCACACTCAGGCGCTGTCCCTGCTGCTGCTCAGCTCCTGGTGCACACCCCTGAGGACTCCTGCCTTGCTTCAGTGGGAGCTCTGGGGCCCTGGGACTGACGTCACCACTCACAGGCCCCTGTGCTCCCTGGGTGTGGTGGAAGAAGCAAGGCCTCGTTTAGTGCCATCACTCTGACCCCAAGTCCAGGTGCTGTCCACTCAGTGGTGGCAGCACAAGACAGCACCACCCAGAGCCTCCACTTTCTAGCAAGCAGAACCCAGTGACTCTGTCCCTAAGGGAGGCACAGCTCATTTCTCAAGATGGCTCACTGCTGACACAGTCCTGAGGGGTGGCCAGGGCAAGAGTGGCTTCAGAGTGGAGTGGAAAGACCTCGGCTCTGAGACCAGCACAAGCTCAGTTCCCACACGGCAAAGCCAAAAGGCTGAGTGAGAGTACCTGGTTTTCCACAGGGTTAGAAAGTAGAGACTTGTGTCCCTTGGCAGTGCTCCCTGGCCTCCCCACGGGTCCACCTTGGACGCTGCAGACAGGGACAAGCCTACCCTGGAGTGCCAAGAGCAGGACTGGGCAGGGCAAGGGGCTTTCCCTCATTCCAAGCCCGAGTTTGACCTCATCCCAGGGGAGCTCAGTGCCTGGAACAGTGGTGGGGACAGGGAGGGGACAGGCTGCCCGTGGAGGGCCCCAGGGTCTCTTTTTAGAGTGGAAAGTGGGCTCCCAGGAGTGTCTGGGAAAGGGGAGACGTGGAGAGAGAAGGAGGGGGAGGAAGGCAGGGTGCACGCCCAGAGGACCCCAGAGGACCTGCTGACCAGAGCTACCAAGGCTGCAGGGGTGCCCAGCCCTAAGGGGGAGCAGGCTGCCACTGCTTGGAAGGCTGGGCCAGAGAGCGAGGGCAGGGAAGGCTGTCAGAGCAACCGGGAGGGACATCAAGGGAAGAACTGGCTGGAAACGTGGCCTGGGGAGGGGAGAGCTGAGGGGCCCACAGACGCACACTCCAGCTGAGCCCTGGCTGGTCTGGTCTGGGTGAGTAGCGAGCCCTGTTGGCTGTGGACCCACCGCAGGCCTGAGGATGGTCCCTGGGCACCTCTGCAGTTTCCGCCCAGGTGGAAATTGGGAGACTGGGCTGTCTGAGGACGAGAAAAGAGACAGCTTGCGGATGCGGGTTCCGCTGCTGAGGGCAGGGCAGAGGAGGGGCAGCTCCAAGACAGCAGGACCCGTGATCACCTCAGGGTCACCAGGGCCCCAGGAAGGGAGGTGGATCCCTGGGGGCGCGCCTTTGGGTTTGTTTTGTCCCTGGTGAGCGGAGCTTACTCTGCTTCCGGGTGGCCAGTCCTGAGCTGCTTCCCCACCACACTGTTCCACCATGATGTCACCTCAGGTCCAGAGCAACGGAGGCTGCTGTCTGTGGACTGAGACCTCTGAAACCGTGAGCCCAAATACACTTTCCTCCTCTAATCGTTCTTGTCAGGTCTTTTGGCCACAGCGGTGAAAAAAAGGACTAAAACAGAAATGTTAGGAGGCATCTAAAACAGCCTCAGGGAGGCAGGGAGTAGAATGGGGTTACCAGGCGCTGGGAGGGGAGGACGCGGGGGCTGCGTTCAGCTGCCAGTCATGTAAGCGAGTCGGTCCCAGGATGGCAGCACAGCCTTGTGCCCGTCCTTAACAGCAGGCGCTCACCAGCTCTCGCCTCAGGAGCAGTCCTGAGGTTGCCACGCGGAGCCGGTTGCCACGCGGAGTTGGTTCCCACGCCCCCACCCCCTGCCTGAGCTGTGGGGCAGGTCCCTCCCGTCCAGTTGTCATAGCTGAGGTTGGTCACCAGGGGGCGCCCGGAGCAGGGGAAACGTGGGTAACTGAGCAGGTGGACATGGGGGTCCACTGGTCCACTGGGCATTGGGGCTCAGGGTCTGGGGCCACAGTCACTGTTAGGGCTTAGGGACATGGTTTAATTTTTATAATCCAAAGTAACAACCAAAGTTCAGGTGGAAGCTATGTTCTAACACATAACATAGTGTCACTAGCCACATCAGTAACGATATTCTCGCTCTGCCAATCAGTTATGGGATATGATTTTAACAGTTCTCAGAGAGGAAGGGTTCTGTGGGGTGACCGGGCGCCCTGGCCCAGGCCTTGTCTGGAGTCTGCCCACTGCCTGGCTGACCTGGGCCAGCCCCCCGGCCCTCAGCCCTGACCTCTGCTCCCACATGGAGCATGGTGCTGGCCTGGGCCTCCTCCCGGAGCCTCGGGGAGTGAGCTTCAGAAGTGCCCTGCCTTTCTCGAATCCTCCAGGCTGTCTGCTCTTGAAGCCCTCGGCTCATTGGTTCTGCATGGGGTGTGTTTCTCTCCCACGGGTAGCAGTTCCAGATAAAATACTGGACACACTGTTATTTCAGAACATCGGATAAACACAAATTACTTTTTAGTATAAATAGGTCCCAAATATTACATGAGACCTAATTATGCTAAAATTATTTCCAATTTATCTGAATTTCACACTTAAGGGCACCCATACTTTTAATCTGTGAAGCCTGGCGGCCTTACACCTAGAAGCCATCTCACAGTATTGGAGACGTTGGCCATGATGTGGGCTGGGTAAGGTGCTACCGCATCAGGCGGTGGGGGCCAGACGAGCTGTCAGATCCCACAGGATGCGGCTGAACTGCTCGTGGTGCTGAGGCGGAGGAGCCTGCCCTGGAGTGCTCACCTGCAGGCAGAAGTGGCATCATCCTGGGCACTTAGAGCAGACAAATGCAGATTCCGTCCACACTGCGCTCTTTCCTCTGGAGGCAAGAGAGGCCCCAGGCCCCTTCCAGCCCTCCCAGCCTGTGACTGAACTCAAGGCCTAGGGAGACGTGGCCCACCATGCCCTTATCCAGAACCACCTCCACTGAAGCATCTGGAGTCATTCTGACCGAGTATCTGCTGTGGCTGAGCCAAGCCGACATGTAGGTGGCCCTCACGGTGCCCACTTGTGTGTTCGGAGTCACCCTGTGCACAGTGCTGGAAGGGAGCGGTCAGAGATGCCACTGGTTACTGAGGTGGGTGGGCACTGAAGTCCCAAGGGAGCAGAGCACAGTGAGAGAGCCCTGGCCAGGGAGAGCTGACAGGCCAAGGGCCACGAGGTCCCCCAGGGCTCCAGGCTCCTGGAGGTACTGTGTGGTGGGACACCTCAGGGAAGGGCTGGGTCAGCTCAGGGCCTGCAGTGGCCGGGCCTCCTGACCTGCAGAGTACCAGTGTGGGTATTCCCTCTGTCCAGGTCTCAGACCTGCTGCTGCCTGTTTGACCCCACCTCAGACCCACCCCAGGACCCTGGCTCCTCTCTGGCAGCTTGGCAGGCAGCTCTGACACCAGCCGGCTGCTCCTGGCCCTCCCGGGCTCTCCCTGCCCCTCTGTCTGGATGAGCTCCTTGGCCTGCTGTCCTGGACCTGCAGGGCAGTGAGGCAGCTAGCTTTGTGGGCACTGCATCGTGACCCTGATGACTCGTGCACGGGCGTCATCTTCGCTTTCTCCCTAGCTGCTCACCTGGAGTGAAATGGTGAGCTGGGGTCTGCAGGGCTGCAGCTGGGCAGATGCACGGGGAGGAGGGTGGCAAGAGACCTGCAGCAGCGACACCACGGGGAGGAGTAGAGCCCACAGTGTCCCGGGTGCAGGGCTGTGTCCTGCTCAGGAGCTCCAGACTCAAGTGTGGCCCCTGCTCACAGTCACACAGGCCACCCGCCTGGGACCAGCTGGAGCCACCTGGCCGCTGAAAGCTGGGTTGGAATGGGAGGGTCTGGCTGTGGGCCCCCGCCCTGCTGGGCAGGCTCCTTCCCTCAGCACTGTCCTGCCAGCCCCAGCTATCCCTCCACCCCTGCCACCCAGACATAACCCCTGGGGGGAAGCCCTGCTGCCGCGGTTGAGTTGTGTCCCCCCAGAGAGCTGCCGAAGTCCTGACCCCAGCACCTGCAGACATGACCTCCTGTGGAGACAGGGCCATGCAGATGCAGTTAAGTGAGGTCCTGGAGGATGGGCACCAATCCAGTATGACCAGTGTCCTTCTAGAAAGAGGAAACATGGGCACAAATGCCCACACAGGGAAGCCCCGTGGGAAGGTTGGCAAGGTGCAGACTCCAGAAACTGGACAGAGGCCCGGATAAGCCTTCCTACCCGCTTGGAGGGCCCCACCCTGTGGACACCTGGACCTTGGGCTTTCACCTGTAAACACGAGCCTGGGTCCTGCAGCTGCCCTCTTGGTGGCCCATTGCTAGGTTGGCTACTCGCCGTTGTGAGCGTGCAGTGGACGCCCACAGAGGTGGATGCCTCAGCAGGGCCTCCCGGCCAGCACGTGGGCAGCCGGCCCCTCCTGCCTTTCTCCCAGCTCCTCACCCATGAGGGGCCAGGGGAAGAGGAAGGGAGAAGAGAGGCGGAGACAGCGGCGCGCGAGGGAGAGCACTGCCCCTTCCAGGCGGAGGAGCACCTGCGCTGTGCTGAACCCACACCTTAGAAAATCCCCCGCTGCAGCCCACGAGTTTCCTGAGACAGTGGCTAAATAATTGAAGAAATGTTCGCAGGGCTGGCTGCGCAGCGCTAGCCGCGGTGGCGCGTCCTCGTGTTTACGAAGCCTGATGGCTCGTGCACGAGCCAGTGAGGGCCCGGGAGACCCCGTCCCGGGCCTGGGACTTGCTCTGCTCTCCGCAGCTCCACGTCTGCGTGCTGCCCAGCCAGCCGACTCCCCGGCACCGAGCTCAGTGCAGCTCACGGGGCTCCCGCCCCAGCAAGAGCTCATTCGCTCCCTCCCTGGCCCGGCTCCTCGAGCGGCCAAGGTGGGCTCCAGGTTAGGGTCCAGGGCTTGGAAAACAGCGGTTTTAGCTGCCCCCTGACACTTGGTGTCCCTTCCCAGGCTTCCAGATGTCCACTCACCAACTACCCTGCATTAGCCCCAGGTGGGCTCTCATTGCTGGGCTCCCACTGCTGCCGGGTGACAGGGCTGCGGCGGGGACTGTGCGTGGGCTCCCAGCCCTGCGAGCGGGCGTGCTGGGAGGCCGCGGCCTCAGGCAGGTCTGCACCAGGGGCACGGCAGACCCTCAGGCGGGTTCTTCCTTCCCTTCCCTGTCCCTGTGCTTCCTTCTAGGCGGGCAGCGTGCCAGCACACCCAGCAGGCCCTGCCAGTCCCCCTCCACACAGGCTGCGGCTGCGAGGAGGCCCGGCCGCGGACTGGTCGGTCTCCCTCCTTCTGCACGTGTGCCCCTGTCCAGGAGGTGGTCATCCTCACGTCTAGACAGCACTCGGCCTGCTGTCAACATGGCACCTGGAGCCCACGTCTGCCAGCACTCAGCGCCGAGTGCCACCGTCCCTGTGGACCTGAGGAGCAGGCGGCGGTCTGCAAACCCCGAGCAGAGCCCTCTCTGGGAGCCAATCAGCCAGGACTTCCTCTCAGAACTGTGAGGAATGGACACCTATGTCTGGAGTTCTGTGAAGGCAGCAGAGATGGGGACACCCGCAAAGGGACAGTGGGCGGAAGCCACTCGTGCAGGGCCTGCTACTGCAAGGGAGCCGCCACCACCGCCATCACAGCTGGGCAGAGCCTCTGGGCAGGCAGCAGAGTGGGCCAGCCTCGAGGTGGAAGCAGGCCCTGAGCCTGGCAGAGGTGGGCCGGAGCCCAGGAGCGGGCCGTGCCGTGAGGGTGGCTGGGGCTGTGTGTGTGGGTCTGGTTGGTCCTGCCTCGCAGGCAGGCCCAGAGCCAGGGAGGCTGCGGGGTCCTGGCCAGTCCTGGCTGCGGCCGGCTGATCGCTGCAGGTCGTGGCTGGGTCCCAGTCAGCTGTGGGTCAGGGTTGTGGTGCACACTGTGGTCTGGCCATCATCTGTTGCAGGTCCAGTCCCTGGCCAGGTTCCCGTTGGTCCTCCTGTGGTGATCCTAAGGACCCCTGCCACGTGCCGAGGAGGAAGGCAGAGGGAGTGTCTGAGGATGTCCTCCTGGGCTCTCTTGGGCCCTGGGGTTCAATCGCTGAAGGCAGCCCTGTTCCTTACAAAGATCATGGTTTCTGGGGCCATTGGGCCAGGAGGAGGGGAAGGGGCATGTGTGCAGGCCAGTGGGGATAGATGTCCCCACTAACACACCTTGTGACGTGGTGGCCTGAGTCCCAGGCAGAGCCCTGAAGAATGTCCATGTGTTGGGATGGGGTCCTTGCCCTGGGTACTGAGGAGCCTGGGGTGCTCTGGGCTCCCACACAGCGACTTTATTATTAGAAATATTGTCTGACTAATTTCAAACAGATAAACACGGCCTTCAACGGGGTGACCAACACCCAGTGGGGACACACCAAGAGGGCCGTGGGGGAGACGTCAGGTGCAAGGTGAGAAGGCAGCATGACCACAGCTGGGGGTTGCAGCAAAGCCCCCTAACACCTCCCAAAGCCCTTCTAGAGCTGGGGAGACAGAGGGTCCTCCAGTGGGCACAGAGGGATAATTGTGCTGTGGACGGGGTCTGCTCTCAGGGTCCACCCGTCCCCTCATCCCGGCCCCAGAGTTGTCTAGAGTAGAAAAACGCATCTTCTCATGCAACCCTTCACCTCCTGTTCCTGAAGGATGTCCCCACCGGGAGGATGGACAGAGAGGTGGACGGGGTATAGGCCAGGGTGGCCCCAATGAGCCACTGGAGCCCCAGGATCCGGTGGGTCAGGTTTATAAAATCTCCTGCTGCTCTTGAGTATTGATCAAGAAAGACTGTCAGAGCCAGGGTCTCTGGGTGAGCAGTGTCCCCGTCATCTTCTCCTCTGCCTCCAGAGCCCCTGGGCGATGCAGTGTGTCCCCGTCAT
>JAJEJO010004560.1:135481-173834 GCA_020662805.1 Glaucomys volans | reverse complement strand
ACACACACATAAACCACACACACAACACACACACACACCACACACACCACACACACACATAAACCACACACACAACCACACACACCACACACACACATCTCACACACACACATACACACCACACAGGACACAGAGGGCCACGTGTGCATGCATCTGAATCAGGTAAAGTTGAAGCAGCATGATTAATAAATTAAGAAAATCTCACTGAATTTAAGAATAAAAAATGCGGCACGCAGAGGCCCGTGGGAAAGCACTCATGCAGACTGAAGCAGGGCTCCTTGCGGAATTCTAACTTGAAATCTGCATGGAAAGAGCGAGACGAGCACGTGCCAAGAAGAGGTGCCTGTGTGGGCGTCCGGAGGCTGCTGGGCGCAGTGGTCCCCGGTGCCGCGGCGGGCAGGCGGCCGCGGGAGGCGTGGCGATGGGCCGCTTCCCGCAGGGCGCCGGCCAGAGTGCCCTCGGCTTTCCACCCACGAGCCAGCACTGCGTGGTGTGGCCTGGCCGCCCTGCAGCCCTGACCCAGGCGCGAGTTGTCCGAGCCCCATGGAAGACCTCTCTGCACACCCTAGGATGGGCGAGTGTCACAAAGCCACTCACTGGCAGACCACTGCTGGGTGACCGGAGGACATGCAGGGAGCCAGAGTGCCACTGCCTGCGGCACCAGGGCCACATCTGTGCCTGGGCAGAGGGTGCTCCCCCTCCTGGGAGCTCTCGTCACCGTCAGTTTCCCACACCCACCATCCTGACAACCTGTCCCCCACCGTGCCTCCTGCCCATGAGAGCCACTCTCTCCAGGGCAGGTGCTGTCTGCGCGGCCAGGGACAGCGACGCAGGACGGAACTTGGGACCTCGCTGAATCACCACTGAGTAACAACAACGTCTCCCTGGCCACCCAGCCCTTCTGGGGGGGCACGAGCCCGCCAAATGCCCGCTACCCAGGCTCAGCACAGGGCCCTCCCTGGACTAAGGTAGCCAGGAGCAAGGGCAGCCCCGGGGATCCTGGAGGCCTCCTTGCCTCCCACTCTATGCAAGGCTGTCCTAAGGGCTCTGCTGGGACCTGGCCACCGGTTCTGATCCCTGGTTTTGCGTGCTGGGGACGTCATCTGCAGGTATTAGGGAGCTGGACACTTCCATTCAAAACGAGTGACTCGACTCTCCCCACTCCCAGGTAGTTGGTAGGGACTGGGGTGCTGGAGGTCGGGTGCAGAGGTGTCGAGGGGGAAGGCGTCAGGCCAAGGGACGAGGTCAGCGCCAGGGGCCATCCAGCCATTACCGTACAGCTTGAAGTCTGTTATGGGCGCCACGGCAGAGCCGCAGGTGAAGGTCTGGCCTTGATTTTCTCCCTTGGCGGGGAGGATGTAAGTGCTCAGGTATCCGCCGTAGTCCTGGAAAGTGCCGGAGAGAGAAGAGAGGAGGGCAACGTCCACAGCAGCACGAGCTCCTCAGACTCAGGGCAGTGAACACTCGCGTGTACTTTCTTTTTCTAAAAAGTGACTTGAAGATTTCTTTGAGGGCAGGGAGAGGAGAGGCAGCCCAGAGCCTGCCCAGCGAGGTGCTGTGGCCGGGCCCGCCCTCTCCTGGGCTCCGGGCGCAGTGGCGAAGCTGCGAGCTAGTGCAATGGACATGCGGCTCTGGTCACGGAACGCTGGCACGGAGGGCTGGGGAAGGCTGCCCACCTCCAGCTTCTGCCCAGCCTCCTCCACTGCCCCTGTGTGCAGGCCAGGCAGGCCAGGGGGAGGACCGGAGGGGAGCAACGAGGGACTAGGCCTGTGCCGGGCAGACACGTGTGTCCCGTAGGTGGGGCGAGCCCTCCGCTCCCACGGTGCCCTGACCCTGGGGCAGGCACCAGAGCGGCTCTCCCAGGTGAAGCTTCACGGCAGCTCCTATGTGGCAGAGTGGCTGGCTGGAGGAGCCACAGCCTCGTGGAGAGCAGAGTCCAGGGGACAGGGGACAGGGGACCCGACACAGACCCGAGCTCTGATGAGCAAGTGGGGGGCAGGCGGAAGGCCCCAGAGAACCCGCAGACATTGTGGGGCTGCAGGGGCGTGAGCCCATCTCAGAGCACGCGTGAGTGTGCGAGTAGCCTGGGAACGCGGAAGCGAGCCCGTGTGCAGGGCCCCGCGACGGCGGTCTGTCTGTGGGCGTTGAGCCTGTGTGTGCTGGGCTTGGGGCTATGGAGAGGGAGGCACCAGGGAGCTCAGGTGTCCCTCCTGGGAGGAAGCAGACCTGCTGCAGGGGGCGGTGTGGCCCAGGGCCTGCACTGCATGACAAGGGACACACAGAGCCCAGAGTGGACACTGGAGACAGAGTCATAGAAGGTCACGGAAGGCAACCCTTCAGGCAGGATGCTTCCTTCACCGGCTCTTGAAGTCAGTATCTTAGGACAAAATAGCACCAAACAACACCGCACCCCTGGAAGGAGCGTGGGGTCCATTTAGGCAGAGAGCCCCAGAGAGACTCATCAGGGAGCGGCAAGTGCGTCCTGGGCCGTGGGCTGGACGTGTGAGCCATGTCGCAGGGTGCAAGGGTCCCTCTCCCGAGAGCATTCGGGTCCTGCAGGCTGAGCCAGCCATCACTGGGAGAGCCCACTGACTACCAGCTGACCCTTGCCCCTGCTGTGTCCAGAGCAACGGTCTCACCAGCAGGACGTCTGGGGCAAAGGAGGGAGTCCAGCTCTCTGGCTGTGCCTCCGTGTGTCTGGGGAGAGTGAGAACCCGTGGAGACTGCCCAGCCCCCGGCTTCGGCCACCAGGCTGTTGGGAGTGACTTCCAGAGGCATCTACGTGATACGAGCTGACCCCTGGGCTACGCTCAGCAGCTATGCAGCTGGCCCTGGGACCTCTCAGGCAAGGAGTGGCCTCCATGTGCCTAGAGAGCCTCAAGGACAGTCCCAAATTCTGGGTGTCCTGCAGCCAGGGAGGCCATATCCCTCCCTCCCCAGCGCTGGGTCCCCTAATTTTGGAGCTGGTTCCCAGACAACCTGCTGGAGACTCTGCCTGCAGTGGACGCATGGTGGACCCTCTGCGTGGGAAGACAGGTGTGTGCACAGCCACGTGGTCTGGCCTCCTGAAGATCAAGAGGACTCTGGTCCAGGCTAAGGGTTGGGCACACCAGGGCCATAGTGTGGCTCTCCAGGCACCCAGTTCCCAACCCTGGGCTTGTGCTGCAGCCTGTCTGTTCTAGCCTCGGCCCTGACCTGGGCCCCCAGCTGGACGCTCCTCTGGTCTGACAGTGACCCTACTCCCCTCTGCCTGAGCATAGGTGAAGATAAGAGGACACCCCGAAACAGACTCCTGCTGCCCCCCTTTCCTGGTCCCACTGCCACAGGCTCTGGAAGGAGACAGCGAGGAGCACAGACCCCCGCAGCCAGGACCTGCTTGCTGTCCTCTGACACCGCGATGAGAAGCAGCAGCTGAGGAGCAAAGCCCAGGCTGCCGCAGACACGCCGCCTCCGCAGAGTAAGCGCTCACTGCCTGGACCTCAGGGAACCTGGACGGGTCGGAGGAGCCGCTCCGGGCTCAGGGTGAGGGCCTGCGTGGGAGATGCGCAGACTCACCTTCCCGAACACAGCCACCCGCGTTCTGTCGATGTACTGCTCCCTCAGCATGGCCCTGCAAGGTCAGGGAGGGACGGCTCAGTGCCCACGGGGCCGTGCTGTGCATCCCCTGGCCCACACCCACCGTTCCCACCTCCCTATTTGAGGAGTGGTCCACCAGGACCAGCAGGAGTCAAAGGACGAAGGTGGAGCTCTGAGCTGGTCCATCATGATGCCCTGTCTCCAGTCCTTGGTGGAGGACACGCTCCTTCCTTAAATTCCCTGCCATGGCCCTGCAGGGAGCAGCCAGCGGGTGTCCAGTCTGATGCCCCTTGGCCCTGCTGCCTCCTCACCAGAATCCCACCCTCCCTGCTGCGGTCCCGTGTTCTCAAAGCGACTGCCGTCTTTCTGGTTTGGGACCTTCACTCAGGGTCAGTCCTGCCACCTGCTGGGGGTCCCCATTATAGCCGGCTGTGTTCTGAAATGGCGCAGATTCCCAGGTGGGCACCTACTGCCGGCCTCTGCTCCTCCTGCCCCCATTTCCCTCTGCTTCTTGGAATGTTCTCCCCGTTTCTTTCACGCTGCTGGATGGTGCCACCTGCACTAACCACACCCTCCTCTGCCCAAAGGCTGTGAAGCACTAGGTGCCTGGCCCCAGGTGGCCCATCCCAGGCCAGTCACTGGCCAAGGACCCTGGGCCCAGGATGGGGCAGGCCCTCATGGGTGGAACCATGCTCTGCTGTTGATGGTGGACACCACAATCTTCTGGGGGGCAGGTTGTGCCCTGCTGGAGTGGCAAGAGCTTCAGGTGGCGATCTCCGTGACTTCAGCAAAATGGGGTGATTTTTGCATCCTCATTATATCATTGTTTTGATGTAATGGGTTCCCCAGGTTGTTTCTAGAACACTGGGGACCCAGGCATGTTCCCTCCAGGCCTTGGTTTGAGCCCTAGCCCAGCCCAGGAGAATAGGGTGCTGCTTCCTCCTCCTTCTTCCTCATCACCTGCTTAATGGTACCTGCCTTGCCTAAGGCTCTGGGCCAGGTCTTGGGGACAAATGTTGAATGACACACAGGTCTTGACCTCCAGAGCTTCTGCCCTCAGGATCGGGATCCCTGCATCCAATTATGACTCAGTCACAAGGCGTTTGGGACCTTCAGGCAGGTACTTCGACTTCCCAGCTCTCAGTTCTCAGGATAAAATTAAGAGGCTCTGAGGTTGGGACACTGGGCTCAGTGGAGGGTGGGGACAATGGGTGGGACCCTGACAAGCTAATTAAGTATAGGCCACACAGCAAATGGTGCTGCCTCAGCTTCCAGAGCCCTGGCAGCTGGAGGACAGGCAGCCTCCTGCAGCCCGGCCGGCTCTGCCCCGAGCATTTACAAAGCACCCCTCCCTCTGCCAGCTGGCTTAGCTGCACACAGAGTACTGATGTGGGGTGGGGTCAGCACGTGCAGAAAAGCGGGCTCCACTGGCCCCTCAGCTGCTCCAGGGGGTTGGAAAGCAGGAAGTGTAGAGCAGAGGTGACTGGGTTCAGAAATCCAGAGGAGATACTTGACGGGAATGGCTGGTGGGATGGGAGTGGCTGCCTCTGGGGGCAGGACAGGTGATGGGTGGGGAGGCAGGAACAGGGAAGCAGGATGGCCGTGGTGTGTCTGCGAGGGTTGCATTGTGTCCCTGCAGACGCACTGAGGTTCTAATGCCCAGACTTCAGCAGGAGGCCCAATTTGGAAACAGGATTGAAGGTAGATGACTTAATTTAGGACAAGATCACCCTGGAGTAGGGTGGGGCCCTAGTACAATGTGACTGGAGCCCTGATGAGAGGAGAGATGCTGGAGAAAGTCAGGTGACAGTGGGACACAGGAGTGATGTGCCCACAGGCCAAGGGGACCTAGACACCTGGGACCCCAGTGGCTGGCAGAGGCAGGAAGGACCCTCCTGCAGGTTTCAGGGTTGTGCCCCCCATATGTGGTTCTGGAGTCCTGGCCTTAGAGAATCAGTGATTTTTATTTTTAAAAGTCATGTCCTTGAGACTCATATGCACAAACACACGCACACACGCACACACACACACATCCTCCCCAACCTCCTCCCACACACCCCCCCCCCCCACACACACACACTGGGTCACCACTACTGACACTGCAGGTGTGGACACCATTAGCCATCTCTCCAAATCCCTCAATTTCTCTTCCTGACCCCGACTCCACGATACAGAAGTCTGTCTGGGCAATCTGGAAGGGTCTGGTATGACCAGCTGATTCAAGAAGAGTCAACCTGGCCCATGGGATTTCTCCCCAGGGCCACTGGTCTGTCCAGACCACACAGCTGGGGATGCGTGTGGCAGCCGGTGGAGAACGTGATGAACTTGAGTGAGCCCAGGCACCGTGAGGGACCGGGCCAGGGTCTTGGGCTCCTTTCTGATTCGTAAGCTTTCCTTGTTTCACTGTTGTCCGTGACCGCCTTGGGTCTTTGGCGGGCCTCCCCTCTCATGGGCGGTGCCTCTTACCTCCTGACCTGAAGGCTGCTAATCACGCCCCCCCACCAGGACTGTGTTCCTTATTATCTTGTAGCAGTACTTCCACTAACCAACTGAGCAATTCTGTGGGTCGATTTTGCCAGTGGACGTGGAGCTGCGGGGTGGGAGCTGGCTCCCTGAGTGTGCTGGGCTTCTTACTGCTGGGGGACGTCGGAGACACAGCCAGGAGCTGGCCAGAGTCAATGGGCATCTCTCTTGATCCAGTGGGTACTTAGTTCCAGGCCTGGGTGGGGGGTCCAGAGGAACTGAGCTAAGTACCCAGTGGTTGAAGAGGTACACTGTGAGTGGGAAGAGGCCTGAAGCAGCAGTGACAATGACAGTGACAATGGGTGTGATGTGGTGGGTGTTCAGCAGCTCTGAGCTCGCAGGAGGTGAGATAATGCCTTGCACAGGGCCAGGACGGGGCACTCCAGGAGCCACGGAGCCCTCGTGGGTGGCATGTGCTTCTCACAGAGAGCGTGTGGGCTACGTGGGGACTGGATAGCACCGCGGTCAGCAGGCGGCCATGCTGTGCCTCCGGCTCTGCTCTGCACCCTCTAGCCATGGGCTGTCCTGGCCCTGGGGTCCACAGAGCCCAGAGGGAGTGAGGCAGGAGGTTAGGTCTCAGTTAGTGACTGCTGGGAGGAAAGGCTGTCGGGAGAGAAGGACGAGACCCTGAGGGTACGCAGGCAAGCTGGCCACGGACCAGTGGGAGCCCGTCACCAGCAGGCCTGCCCCACCCCTCCACTGCTCCACCCACCCAGGGTGTCTCGGGTGCCCCGTGGGCTGTGCCTTGCATTATTACCCTAGCCTTTGGGCACGGTGTGCTTTGGAACATGCATCTCCCCTTGCCATCTGGCTGTCCCCTATTCACCCCTCCAGGTCCTGGCCACGGGCACCTCTCACGGAAACCCTTTGGGGCTGGGTCACTTGCTCTGTAGCACCGTGCTCCAAGAGCTTGCATGCCTCCACCTCTACCCACATCCCAGGTTGGCATGACCACCCTTTCCTCACACAGGGGACTTTACTCCTATCAGCTGCTGATGGGACCTGAGGTCCAGCGGGCTCCAGGAAGGAAGGACAGGGTGCAGGAAGCTGGGGGAATGGGATGGCTTGCGTGAGCAGGGAGCCTTGGGAGTTGGCCTGGGGGGCCTCCCGATGTCTAACCTGCCCACACAGCTTCCTGAGTAAAGGGATTAGAGACCCCGCTCCTGAGGAACCCAAGTCCCGTGGCTGTACCTGGGCACCCCTCACCAGGAGCCTGCGTGCTTTCTGGAGGCTCCAGGCTTTGCAATCGCTCTGTGTTCTTGTCCTGTGAGCTCCCCAGGTTGAGATTTGACATCACTGCGGGTTTTTCTAGAACAGGCTCTGTCTTGCTTTTGAACAGATAGCTGAGCCTATTTCTCAGCTTTGGAGAAGAATGCGAGTTTGGAACTGCTCTGTCCTCTCGTGCCCTGTGGGCAGCGGGACAAGGCAAGTGCTTCCGGTGAACCTGAAGGACACCTGACCTTCCACCTGGCCCTCAGTGGCTGGGAGGTGCCCGAGCCCGGAGGGGAGAGGAGAGAATGGGAGGGGGCGGGGAAAAGGCCCCGGGGAGGAGGGATAAAGAGGGCCGCCCATTGAGCCCAGCAAACCTCCAGCCCACTGGCTGGTCTCCCTCCTCCTGAAGGGGTTTTGCAGTGCACAGGGCCAGCTGCTGGCCCGCAGCCACCAGCTCTTCCTCCTTCAAAGCAGAAGCCAAGGGTTCACATACCCTTTCCTTCCTCTGCCAGGAGGCTGTTCCAACAGGACAATGTGGCCCACCTGGTCTCAAGTGGCTGCTTGCACCTCTCTTGCCGGTGCTGGGGCTGGGTTCTGGGCTCTGAATCAGACAGGACTGGGCCAGGGACAAGGGAAGAGAGGTTTGCTAGCTGATTCTTGGAGAGCGCCCCCTTCCATCGTGGGAGTTTTTGCAAGTGGCTTCCCCGTGCCTGAACCTGGAGGTACGTGAAGCAGCAGGGAGCAGGTGCTTCTGATGGCCATCTGTGATCAAGTGAGGAGCAGCTCAGGACAGGGCCACGTGGTTGGACAGACAGACGGAGAGGCTGGGTCTTTGGCGGCACTGCTGGTCCCTGGATCCCATGGCCCTGAGGTCTGATGACCCTATGGACTTTCAGAGCCAGCACAATCCTAATTTAAAGCACATGCGAGGTGTGTGTGTGTGTGTGTGTGTGTGTGTGCGCTCGAATGCATGCACACGCACACTGACTTCAGGCAAATCAGCCTTGCATTCTGCCTTCCTGACCGCCAGTCCTCGGTGTCTCCCTGTGCCTGTCCTGTCTGCACCGCACGCGGGTGGGCAGGGACGGCCTTCTCACCCGCACCTGGCTCTCACGCCCTGAGGAGAGAAGCCGTTTGCCCCTCACTGCTTCACGGGTTTAAGACCCTTTGCCCCATGGAGCCACAGGCTGGCCACCTTCTTTTCAAACAAGAGAAAGTTTTGCAAAGCCAGTGAGGTGACCTCTTCAGAAGCTGCAGGTAAACTGGCGCAGAGGGGCAAGTCAGCTGCGGCACCCAGGTCCCTGGGTACCCTCACTCGTGGGCCCAGCACGTGCACCCTGCTGGCATGAGGGTGGCCCATGCGCCCCTCCCTGGGATGGAGACACTGCTGTCACCACGGGCCTGGTCCTGCGAGCTCCTCCATGTCCTTCCTGCCCTCCGAGTGTGCATCTGCACGGTCCATCGACAGCTCTGGAAGCGCCTGTCATGGTGAGCCCAGTTCACTGCCCACCAGGCTGGCCATGGATGGGGTGCTCTCTCCACAGAGGAGCCTGAGGGCGGCCAGCACCGCCCAGGTTCTGTCTTCAGGCCTCTTTTATTTCCAGGGTAATGAACTTCAGCCCCTGCCCCTTGGTGCTAGGACTCTGTGCCCAGGTAGCACCTGGTTTGTCTCACTGACTCAGTGCAGGATGTGGAGGAGGACAGATGTCCCAGAGCTGGGAAGGCACTCCTGACCCTCCGTGCACCACACAGGCTCTCTTCTGCTGAGGAGGGTCAGCCCTCCGCATGGCCCACTCAGAGTCTTCCTGTCCTTCCTCCCCTCCCCCCTCTTCCCTGGCGATGAATGGCAAAGACGTGTGAACCTGGGCAGCACTGGCCACCGAGCGGCCAGGCAGCCGCTCCTACTCTGCCTGCGGAGTGTGTTGCAACCGACTCCACAGGAGCCGGCGCTATGTGGACAGCAGGTGAAGGCCCGAGAGAAAGCTCCAGGGGTCTCCGGGAGCCTGCCCTGGACTTGGTTTCCTTAGTGGGAGAGGGCAGCACGCAGGACGTGAGTCTTGACCACAGCGCCAGCCCATGGCTGGGCGCAGCCCTGCGGAAAGCGTGCCCTGCCTGCTGCCCGCTGCTCACCTCACGGCCTCCATTTGGTCCTTCTCCTCCAGGGAGCCCAGCCGCCTCCTCACTTCGTGCAGGAGCTTGGTTCCTTGGAAGCCACTGCCCCGGCCGTCGCATTTGACCACCACCGCCCCGTGGCTGCTCACCATCACCGTCTCCCAGCTCACCTCGAACTTCTCCGCCACACTCTGGCTCCCCGGAGTGCCATCCCTGGAAGACACAGTCAGGGCTCAGCTGCTGCAGGAGGGCGGCCAACACCGTGTCCGAGGCTCTTCCTGAAGGACCTGCCCTGCCAGCGCCACCTGCCCGACTCCACAGCCCAGGTTCACTGCCAGGCCGGTCAAGGGGAACTGTTCATGTGTGTGGGGTGTGCACGTGTGTGTGTAGGTGTGTGGGGTGTGTGTGGGGTGTGCAGGTGGCCTGTAGGTGTGTGTGTGTGTGTGTGTAGGGTGTGGGTTGTGTGCAGGTTGTGTGTAGGTGTGTGGGGTGTGTGTGGGGTGTGTGCAGGTGGTGTGTGGGGTGTGGGTTGTGTGCATGGGTGGTGTGTAGGTGTGCATAGTATGGGGTGTGTATGGGGGGTGGGGGTGTGAATGTATATGTGCGGTGAGCACGAGTAGTGTGCGGGGGCGGGGGGCTGGTGAAGTGTTAAACCAGTCCACACAGCAAGGGAAGTGAGTTCTTTTGGCGTCTACACCACAGGCATCCCCATGACGAAGCCCTGTGTAACTTAGGGACTGAGCCCCGGGTGGCAGGCAGCAGGGCGAGGCCAGCAGCGTAACAGTGTTTCTCGGGGCCCTTGGCGTTCAGCAGGTGGGTAACGTCCTCCGGTTCCCTCGGCCACCCCAGGGCAGGCCCCTGCTGGGACCCAGCTCTCAGGACAGCATGGGCAGGCTGGTCTCCCAGAGGTCAGAGAGCTCCATGGCTCCTCCTCCTGCTGGGTCTGGAAAGGACAGCGGGGACTGGACAAGGCAGTGTTGAACCCCGGGCTGTCTTTCAAGAGCTTCTGTGTGCGTGAGTGCAGGTCACTCAGCCACTCGCTGTGAGCACAGGGCCCAGCTGGCATGCGCCCAGGACAGGCACCCAGCCTGCGCAGAGCCCCAGTGAGGCCCAACCCTCCCGAGGTGCTCACAGGGCACGGGCAAGGCCTCCATGGCTGAACCCAGTCACTGGCTAGCAGAAGGACAGACCTGGCATGTTCCAGGTCACATCCGGGATGCTGCCTGGGCCCCTGCAGGTGGGAGCTGACTGGCCCAGCAATCAGGATGCTGGTGGCAGGCAGGGTCCAGGGCTTGTGTCTCAGGGCCAGCCTGTCCAGACCATCCTCCTCCGTGAGCTGACCTCACTGTGTCTGAGCCCTGTACTGGCCAGACAGACGGTCCCTGGGGTCTGACTAAACATGTACTGCCTCTGAAGCAAGCAGCCTGCCCCTGGGGAGGGGCACCCCTCCTGCAAGCTCTGGGGTCTCAGGAGTTGTGGAAGGACCCTGGCCTTCGCTGACCTTTGATGCCAGGCCAAGCCGCCTTCTGTACCGTGCCTGCACCTTCTCCCCTGCTTGTCTGTCCTCGGGGCTCAGTGTTCACCTCTCCTGGTGTTTGGAGTCCCTACACAGGCACCCTGAGAAAGAAAGGGGCGCTGTACTCACACCACCAGGAGCAAGGGGTAGTGGGCCGTGTCCGTGAAGGTGGCCGGCTTCAGGATCTGCATTGGCAAGTCTGTGGAGAAAAGGATCAGGCATGGTCAGGGGGAGCGTGGGCAGGAGGTGGATGGCAGGCACCCCCTGTATCTGTCTGTCTGGGCGGAAGTCTAGAGAGCAGCCCAGACCTTCAGCTCAGAGACCCTGGCCTGCTGTGTGCCCAAGCTGTCTCTGCCTGGGGCCTAAGCTCAACCTCGCAGGAGCAAGTACCCTGAAACCAGGGACAGACAGGCCCCTGGGCACTTGCCAGCAGCAGAGCCTTACGGAAGCATGAGACCCAGCCCCGCCACGCCTGCCACTTGCTGGGGATGGGTGTTTGGGAGCAGTGGGATTGGGGGCAGGAAACTGAGGGATGGGGCTGAAGTGAGGGTGAGGGCAGAGCCGTGGGGGGCAGTGCCAGTCAGTGTTTTCAGGTTCATGCTGGGCAGGTCTGACTCTCTGCTGCTGGGACGGGAGCTGGTGCGGCCCTGATGGTCCTGCAGCCACTCCGGTCACTGGGCTTGGACCTCGGCAGTGTGTGTGGAGTGAGACCCGAGCCTCAGGGACAGTGCCCCACTGGTGTCCTCTGCCCACAGCTCCCAAAACAGGCCTCCTTGCCCAAGTTGGAATTTATTTGTTGACATTAACTACAAACCACATTACCAAAGGCACAGCCATTAAATTGGAATCAGTGGCTTTTCAATGCAATTACTAGCCAGCCACGCCCCGGCCTGGGCAGCCAGCTTCTCATTACTGATCCGGCTGAATGTTAATGGCTTGCAAATTGGATCAGCAGCCCAGGGACTGGCAGAGGGCAGGCACTGACTCTGTCATTTACACACCCGTGGAATGGGTGTGGGGGGCTGTCTGCCTCCCCAAGCCTGAGGGCAGCCCTCGGGAAGGAGCCTGCCCGGCTGGGCTCACTTCAGGGGAGTCCTTCCTGCAGGCGTCTAGCTTCTCAGGGCGCCTGTGCCTCCAAGGGAGGTGGAACACCACACAGAGGCCAGGAGGGCGAGGCCGAGGGACTTGCTGTGCTCCTAAGGGTGACATCAGTCCCTGAACATGCAGCTGGGCCCCCTCCCTGCATCTGCGCCCACTTTCAAGTAAAGCCCATGCTGGGGACACTGGCAGTGGGCGGGAGGCTGGCGAGGACTCTCAAGGCCGGGCTGTGCTTCCTGAGAGAGGCGGTGAAGCTGGTGCACCAGGCGTCAGGGGTGGGAACCTGGGGACAGCAGCGGAGGGGGAGGAGGCTAGGGCCACGAGGCGGGGACCCTGGGACCAGGAGCCACACACGGTGGACACCATACCCCACAGCATACACACACTTCTTGGCCAGAGCTGATTGTCACAGCCTCTGCTCGAGGTTTTCCTGCGTGCGATTCTCCCTCCCGAGGCCCCATCTTCAGTTCCGCCCCAGAGCAGGCACAAAGAGGCCTTTGACAGAGGGCACTCTGGGGAGGGGAGGGGGGGACCTGCCCCACAGCACATTTCCAGACTTCCTGGACTTTCAGAGGTGGGGACTCTCCCTGCAGGACGGGGGCACATGTGCCTTTCTAGACGAGTCTGATAAAATGTGGCTTTGCACATTCTGTGACAGGAACACAAAGGACCGGGTGTTTTGTTGAGGGAGCAGGGGACGTGCCATGTGGTGGCTTGGCCAGGCTGGCTCCAGCTGCAGCCTCCTTGAGCTGCATTCCCTGCTGCCTGAGTCCCTGCCTCCTCTGAGTGGCACTCTGAGCTTCCTACGCAACTTAGCACCTGCTACGGGCACCCTTCAAGTCCCCCACCCAGGATCTGGCCCGTGTGTCCTTGAACACACATGCCCTTTGCTTCCTGCTCCCAAAGGTGAGCCCCAGTGGGCAGCTGGGTCCACCCCTTTGCTTCCTGGGAGAGCGGGGGTCCCTGCTCCCGGGAGCACACACTCTGCCAGGCGGCTGGGGCTTCTCTGAGCCGTGGAGCACGAGGGTTTCTGCTCACACTCCAGGGCCCCAGACCCAGGTCACAGGCTGCTGTCCTACTGGGTGGGACAGGGTGGGCCCAGAGCACCTGCTGTGAGGCCGGTGCCTGCAGCTCCTCCCAGCCCCTGCAGCACGGTCCAGACACTGCTGAGCCCGCCACCTGCTCTTCCTCGCCAGCCTTTGCTCCGACAGAGGCTGTCCATCCATCACTTTTGGCCAGGAGGGGAGGCCTAGGGACAACCTCAGAGAGGCGGGGCAAGTGGGATCTGAAGGAAGGACTCGAAGGCACTTTGTAGGTTCAAGGCCTAAGTCATGGAGCTCCAGTCAATAGGCAGCGGGTGCTGGTGTCGGAGGCAGGAGGGCTTGGAGTGGGCACTTTACACCGGGGTCTCCTAGGCTGCCGGGTGGATTTGGGAGCCAGCTGTGAGCAGGTGAGAGGTGACACTATGAGAACTCTGCGTCCCCTTGGGCTGCAGGCCCGTCCAACCACACCCCGGGTCGCTGTGCCCAGTGCAGCCAGTGCTCCTGATAACGTCCTCAACGGGCAGTTTGAGAGAAAGACGGTCACACGATGGCAGAGTGACAGGCGCTCCTCAGGCAGTGCCAACACACACGCCCTCACTCTGCATTCCCCAGAGGCAGGGAAACCCCTTGTCAACTCACAGGTGACCACAGAGGCAGGAGGCTAAGGTCATGAAGACCTCAGACGGCTGGAGGAGGACTTCCAGAAGGAGGCTGTTTCCTGGGGAAGGCCTGCCAAGGCCGCCTTTCCGTCTGAGTTCTCACCTCAACGCCAGCTCCCAAGGAGAGGAATCGTGTGCTCTGCCTGGTTTGGGGCTGGTCACCAGAGTGAGCATCTTGGTGTGGACACGGAGAGCTGAGGGTGGGGTGGGTGGCCAGGCCAGCAGCATCTTCATGGCTCGGGGGCTCCTGCCTCAGCAGGCCATTGCCAAGGTGAGTGGTGGGCATGGGGGGCAAGGTTCTAGAGTAGCCCTTCAGCTCTGACTTTTTTTTTTTTTTTTCAAAATGGGGCAGGGATTGAACTCAGGGACACTCGGCCACTGAGCCACATCCCCAGCCCTATTTTGTATTTTATTTAGAGACAGGGTCTCACTGAGTTGCTAAGGGCCTCGCTAAGTTGCTGAGGCTGGCTTTGAACTCGAGATCCTCCTGACTCAGCCTCCCAAGTCACTTGGATTACAGGCATTCGCCACCGAGCCCGGCCAGCTCTGGTTTATAAAGGGGAAAAGAGTAGTACTCACTGTAATCGTCGATCTCAATCTTCCGGTATTCGACTTTAGGCATCTGCCGGTCACTGATGGCCTTCTGCACATGCTCATTTGTTTCCAGGTCAAAGAGTTCTGCAAGACAGAAGGCAACCGTGCGCTGAGGCAGCGACCCGTCATGCGCATCTGCACACCTGCATCGCCGCGGGCTCTGCGTCGTCCCCCTGGTTCTCAAGCCAGTGCTGGAGTGACGGCAATGATGTCCACGGCATGGACTGGAAACAGAGACGTTAGCTAACGTGCCCAAGTCACATGGCACCAAGTCGAGTCTGAAGTCAGGAGGTGCAAGTTCTGTCCACTGCGCCAGCTGCCTCCACCGGACTTCTGTTCTCAGTTCTCACTCACACCAGGGTTTGGTCTGACTCATCGCCGGACGGTGAGTTTTGGGAAACTGGCATTGTATATCTGGTAGGACAGATGGCTGAACGGTTGCATGTAGTGGCCAAAGTAGCCAGGGGAGGAAAGAGGAGACCCTGGAATGGGGTCTTCATTATGCTATCTTCCCCCCAAATCACTTTGGATTTCTTAAGGACAAAGTTATCTGAACTTTGGAGACCTTGGATTGGATGATTATACACGTGGACAGTAAAGCTCCACGGGCAGCACTTTGCAATGGGGCAGGGACACTAAACAGGACGGAGAGGTCCTCCTGGTGTCTGGAAAGCCCAAGGTCCTCAGGGGTGCCCAGTGTTCACACTGTCAAGTGGCAGGAAATGTTCAGACCGTCAAGTGACCGTCAAGAAAGCTGAGGCTGGACCGGCGGCCCTTGCTCCACGTCTAACTCAAACCAACACTAACCAAAGCAAATGTTCACTGGACTCTCAAATGGCTTCCTGAGCTTGAGAGACCAAGCACGTGATCAATGCTGTGCTCTACCAACATGCCCAGACCCAGGCACATTGCAGACCAGTGCCCAGAGCCTACCAGGTCAGCTCACAACCCCAGGTCACAGGAGGTCCACTAGGACCCCAGGAGAAGCTGCCGTCTTTACCACTCTGCCTGCCTACCTGAGTGGCCCAGGCGGGCAGCAGGAGAGGGACGTGGGGTGTGCAAATGTGGGGCCACTGTAAAAATGTGAGCTCACGAAGATTAGTGCAATTAGCAAATTAGACCATCTTAGCAACAAGCAGGAAGGTGAGTGGGGCGCTGTCAGATTGTGCAGCTGGGCCCTGCAGCGCCTGGGCAGGAGAGGTGTCCTGGTGGCCAGGCCTGATCCGGGCCATGATATTTCAAAACGAACAGGGACAGATGCTCTCCCAGTGTATGGAAATACGCTTGTACCTCCTCACTGGTGCACTGAGTGAGGCGTTTCTGGCATCACTCAGCGACCTCCCGGGCTGGTCAGGCAGCGGAGATTTCCCGCTCAGTGAGCAAGGCCTGCCCAGAGCACCAGGGACCAGCCAAGTGCCCATCCCTGGTCTCTGGGCCTGGGAGTTCACGTGGGGCGCACGATGCTCTAACCACTCACTGACAACACAGCGGCATGTGAATAGCTCGCTCCTCTCTATTAAATCCCACCCTTCACAGAAGAGCACCAAAGCAACAGACTATTAAATTTAGTTAAATATTAGATTTCTCATTTAATGATTGCCCACACAACTGGTTTTATCAGCAGAGAGCTGACTGTCACAGGGGAGTTGAGTTAAGCCATTTTATTTGTTCCCATAATTGCATTCAAAGAGGGCAGGAGCTCTGCAGAGAAATAAGAAAAGATTGGCATATTCCCCGAAGGACTCTTCCTTTGACTTCAGGGCAGTGGGGACCTCCAGTCTGGAGCATACAAATGGCCACTCCTTAATTAAATGTGAGCCCCTCTAATATTTGGCGGAATTAGCTATTATCAGATCTGGACACAGTGCGCCCGCAGAGACAAACGCCTGCTCATGAGGGCTGCTCCCCCACCGTGCGGCCCCTGGGCTGCTCCCAGACACTTCCAAATGGCCCTGGGACTGGGGGTTGGTGGAGTCACCACTGTGCTCAGTCTGGAAAACAGGCGACCAGGTCCTAAGGAAACCAACAGGCGGCTGCCCTAGCGGGGAGAGCAGGCTGAACTTCTCCCCTCTGGGGCCGCTCCCTGCACTGCGTAGGTCTCCTGCAATCCCCATCACTTCCTCCCTGGTGCTCCCCCTGCTGTGCTCGCTCTTCACTGCACAGCGCCCTGCCCACCCTGGGTTGCTGCACCATCTGCTCCCCAAAGTCCAGGTCTGGGCCGGCACTAGTGAGGGGTTTCAGAGTGGCCGGCCCCCTGGGCCGTCTCCTGGCCCTGAACTCCCAAGGTTCAGTTGCCGCACTTGGTGCGGCACTCCGAGCACCAGGCGTTCTTTTCCCCATTTCTTATCCCTTTCTTCCCCTGGCCTGACTTTGAGACCCCAACGGCAGGGTCCAGGTAAGCAGAATCTATCTGTGGTCCCTACAGCTTGTGCTAGACACAGAGAGGCATGCATGTTGAAGGGACCACGTACGTGCGTGTCCCCCACACCCAACAACAATGTGCCCATGGGAGTGGTGCAGTGGCTGTCACACTGACCACCCTGCAGCCCCTCAAGTACCCTGGGGCTGCCTGCAGGCAGCAAGACCCGCAGCCCCTCCGGCTTGCCCTGCGTAGAGAAGGAGGCCCTGAAGGTGCCCCCGAGGGGTGTGGGCCCCCTCGTGTACCTGCTTGTCCGCTGCCTCTAATGGATCAAATGCCAGCTCGCCCGCCAAGGATACTGCGCTGAGGTCTCGATGCGGCCTCCTGCAAACCTGATCACCACTCCCCATCCTGGAGGCCTGCGTGTGTGTGCACCCCAGGGGTCAGCAGACACCCAGAGGGTTTCCTGGGTGGGTTCCCAGGCCTCCAAGCCTGCGAGTCTGTCAGCAAATGTTGTCTGAGAAGGAGTGTGGCTACATGGGCTCCAGGCCTGCTCCGTCCCACCCTGCTTCCACCCCGGCCCTCTGCAGGCCTCAGGGGGAGCAGGCAGGCTCTGAGCCCCTCACCTGGCCTGGGCCTTTTGCTGGCAGGTGAGCTCCAAACAGAGGACTTGGGAATGCTGAGGCTGGGCAGAGAAGCCCCGGTGATGGGCAAGGACCCTCTGGCTACGTGGTGGGCTCCTGGTCCTTTGATTTTAACAAAAGTGCCAGGGATCTAACTGAGCCACATGTCCAAAGAATTCAAGAATAAGCCTTGACAGCGATGGCCCACCTCATTCCCACATGTGGCCAGGAGAGGAGCGAGGCTGTAACAGAGCGCAGCCATCTCCTGCTCACAGCCTCACACCATGCTAAGCTCTGACAGAACAAGGAAGCAACCAGCAAAGACGCTGGCGAAGAAGTGTCTGACACTTATTCTAGAATTTAGGAGGATCCACCTGTTGTACATATCCAATGGGGGACAAAAAGGAGCCACACATGAAAGCAAGTGTCTCCTTTTATGCCTGACAACCACCAAGGTGCAATGTGTTGGTGGTTTTGATGAGAACCACCAGGAATTAAAATTATCAGTCTTACGGTCATGGAAAATTAAAGGAACATTTAAAAACTTTCAAGACTTTGTGACATTAGGATAGAATTCTGGGGACCAGCAGTGGGAAGTAAGTGACAGTTTGAGGAGACAAGGGAAGGATGCACAATTCTTTTTTTGTTTGGTTTGGGGATTGAACCCAGGGGCACCTGACCACTGAGCCACATCCCCAGCCCTATTGTGTATTTTATAGAGACAGGGTCTCACTGAGTTGCTTAGGGCCTCACTGCTGCTGAGGCTGGCTTTGAACTCGCGATCCTCCTGCCTTAGTCTCCCAAGCCTCTGGGATTATGGGTGTGTGCCACCTGCCCAGTGGGATGTACGATTTTTGACTATTAAAGTAGAACTGTAAGGCAGGTCTGGAAGGATGAGGGCAGGAATCGCACTGTGGTGACACTTACCGAGCACGACATCATGTAATGATTTTGTCTTAAAATGAAAATGTTTCTGCTAGATGCTGAAAATGAAGCTCTGTAATGAGGAAGGACTTTGGGTGATAACTGAAAATTATGCGAGGGGACTCACGGGCAGGGCATTCTGTGCTCTTATGACTCAGTCCACCTCAGAATGGGGTGGGTCCTTGCACAAATGCCACTTTGCAATACGGCTCTCTTTGGCCACCAAGACGCTTCCTAAAGTGTTTGGAAGCTTGAGTTCTTAGAAATGTGCCCGATGCACCTGGACTCTAGGCTTCACCAGCACCAGGCTGCACTGGAAGCCATGGGCATGGAGTTGGCTCCTTGCTCTGCATTTGAAAACGATGTGAGCGTTCGCCCCTGTCCTCAGGAATGGCACCATGGCTGTGGCTGGTTAGGCTGGCCACTCTACTGAGTAGAGTTCCACCCTGCTGGCCCACAAGCTGGAAAGCCCTAGGCCTCTCTCTTGGGGACAGGCCTGGCAGCAGGAGGGCATCCCGCTGGCTGCTGCAGTACCAGGAAGTCCCTGGCCGTTCCTCTCTGCTTGGACCAGGGAAGAGCCTGAGGCTGTAGAAAGACTCCAAGACACTTTGCATGGTCAGCAGTGGCCACCTGCTCCCTGGAGGGCAGGGACAAGGTGGCTCTTGAGTGCCCTTTCCCCTCTCTCTATAGGGTCAGAAAAGAACAGTACACCACCAGCTGCCCCTGGTGGTTCATACTCTCAACACCCTCCCTCCCTGTGTGCAGTGGCCTGGCAGGCCTCCCTTGTGACAGCGTTGGCCCCTCCTACCCACCCGCACGCGGTGAGAAGACCTCTTCCAGAGGGGGCTTCTGACTGTCATTCTGGGTCCTATAGGACAACCAGGCTCCTTAGCAGCACTCATGGGCCCGTCGTGATTGCATGCGTCAGTGGCATGTCCCCTCATGCTGGAGAGAGGAGGTGCCATGAGCAGAGTCCTGACAGCCGGTGGGTGTCACTCAGGAAGAGGCATGAGGTGGGGAGGGCGAGAAGAGCGCACCGGGCGCTCATGCCCGAGGAGGCTCACAGGGCCGCCTGGTGCTGCCTGCAGTGGGAGCGGGTTTGCTGCTATACAAACCAGGCCGAGAGGATGGAGAGAGGAACCCGTCGTCTGTGCCAGGGGGCACGGGGCCAGGATAGGGTCTTGTTGTGAACATCCTAACATCACCTCACCCCTGCACTTCCTCATGGAGGCCGTGGAACCCCACCTGCACAGAGAGCCACCAGGATCCGTCACCGCACACGTGAGCGGGGATCCGGAGGACCTGCACCCCACGCCCAAGTTGTTTGCATACTCAGGCGGCAGCTGAATATGCTGTGCCCAGCCATAATTACATTCCTAAGGAAACAGCTTTTAAATAATTCAGAGTCACATCTGTGAACACCCCGCAGGCTCTGTTTGTAGATAAGATTTTCTAAAGGGGGAAAAAGTCAAATATTCCCAGGGTGGCTTCGGGGTCAGGGCGGGAGAGGGAGAAAGGACAGGCAACTGCAACAGTAATTCCAACCTCCAAAGCGGTGCCGGGACAAGAGAGCCACCAGCCCCGAGGTGCACTGTTCAGCCCTCCGGGCCTCCCTGCTGTGGGCATGTGGGTCCTGGTGGCATCTGTCCTCTCCCCTGTCCCTGCATTGGTTTCCTCAGTGGTCCAGGAGCTTGTCCACTGTCACACTGCCTGGCTGCAGCCACTGGGACCCTGCTCTCTGCAGCTTAGCCCATGGGGACCCGGGACAGAGCCCTGCTACTCTGCGTGCCCGGCTCCCACCTGCCGTGGCCCCAGCACCCCCACCAGGGCTGGATGGAACCGGGGCTGGTTGTGGAACAGTGGAGAACACTGCTGCTGTGCCTGTGCTACCTGGTGACAGTGATGCCAAGTCGGGGCTCCCGGGGCCTGAGGCCTGGAGCTAGCAGACGGCAGCTGTAGGGTGAGTGTCCCTCCTGAAGTGCTTGCACGCCATGAGGCGTCCTGGCTTGGCACCCACGTGAGAACCCCAGATTCACTCAGGTTTCACGTCAGCCCGGTGCAGGCGGCCAGGAGGTCACATTCCAGGACATTTGCCTGAGACGGTGAGTGCTGACTGAGGCCTGCACTGAGGTCCACGTGGGGTTCTCCGTGTGTCGCCCTGTGGGTCTTCATGTCCTTGGAGCACTTTCGATTTGGATTTTGGGATTAGGGAGGCTCCACCTACCACTGGAAGGGTGGGCTCTGCTGGAACCACGCTGCTCGGGTTGGAAAGGACTCCGCTGCTCGCTGGGCCCTGGACAATCACCCAGGTTCCATGGTGGGAACGAACTGCTAGAGACAGCCCAGGCCGGACGCCTGCTCGCAGTCCTGGGGCAGCTCAGCCCTCCCCGCCTGAGACCTCACCTGTCTGTGCCCTCCACAGGGAGCATGCACCAGGACATTCTCGAAGACAGAGAGGGCAGGGGACGAGGGACACCGTGCGGGCTCCTGCAGATCCCTCGTGCAGAGCCACAGGGTGGGGTGAGGGGCAGCTGCTCCCTGTTTGCCTCCTTGCTGCTCCTGGAATTCTCCAGGGCTTCTCCAATCAAGAAAGAGAGCGACTGACCTGCAACCTCCCCTCAGCTGAAGCTGGTCTGTGGAGGCCGCCTGCCTCAGGTGCTCCTCCAGCCCTGCTGTGAGCCCTCGCAGGCAGGGCACCATGCTGTCCCTCAGAGTGGGGGGCCCAAGAGCACCAGGCTTCTGCTTCCTCACGGGACCCACCAGCTTGACAGACAAAATGAACACAGGCTGTCACAGCTGGGGGACAAGACTCTGCCTCCCCGAGGCACCACCTGGAGGCCAGAACTCAGAGAGCCTGCAGCCCTCAGTTCTCACTTCCAGGTGGCCCCAGAGTCCACTCCTGCAGGTGGGTCCTGATTAAGGCAGAAGGAACATGGTGCCCATGCCCTGGGCGCCAGGCTTGGGTCTCCTGCTCCAGTAATTATCTACAGTCGCGCCACCTCCTGGAGGCCCAGGCAGGATCAGCACATGCGCCTGCAGTGACGGGAGCTGAGGGACCGAGGGAGAAATTGAGACCCTTGATCTTCTGAGGTCTGAGCTCCTTGGAGTGTTTGCCAGGTGGCCTCCTGCTGTCTTTTCTTCCTCCCCTCCCTGCTTCCCCCCCTCCTCCCTTCCTTTCTCTTTCTCTTTCGACTGCTTTCTCTTTCCTGTCCTGGAGATGGTTTGCTCTTGAGCAGTGGGAATTCCGGGAGGGACAGTGTCCTGGCTGCCCAGCAGCTCTGACCTCCAACTCCTCCTCTATGGGTGGAGCCGCTCAGTGTGTCCTGCCCCGCTTTGGCCTGGCCACAGGAGCAGGGGAGACGCAGTGGGGGTGCGATGCTTCGACATGCCCCTTCCTGCCGCACGTGTGGAGCAGACCCCACATTCCTCAGACGTGGGAGCCCCGTCTCTGCCGCCCGCAGACGCCCGCTTCCTCCACTCCACCGTAGGACCCTCGAGCTTCAGTTGAAGACCCCCTTGCCGGCATGTCCCCCCTCCCGGGGGCCACACTGGAGCTTCCTGTCTGCTCCTCCTGGTCATCTGGAGAAAGCCTGCTTGGCTTGCAGGAGGGAAGGACCAGGAGCAACGGCTCAGGCCACAGGGAGCCAGGCAATGGGTGGCGCTCCACACGCTGTCCCTCAGGGCAGGGCGAAGTGGCTGGTGGGCTGCACTCCTTCCTTCATTTCCTCACCACGCCTGGACCCTGATCTCCCTATTCCTGGGCACACATTTCTCCTGCGTCCAGGGTGTCCGTCTGATGGGGTTCTTGCAGAAGTGACGTAAGCTACCACTATATTTCCACATGAAGAGAAGGAGGAAGGCAGGCTGGCACCCCAGGTGCCTCCTGAGCTGGGAGTGTGGGAGCTGGACTTCTGGAAGTAGAGGCCCCATGTTGCAAGCTGTGGGTTGGATCGAGTCTCCCCAAAGATGTCGGAGTTGTGGCTCTGGGTGCCTGTGATCGTGGCCTGATGTGCATGCCGGCCTTCGCAGATGCTCAGGTTAAGATGAGGTCACTAGGGTGGGGCCCAATCCATACGATGTTCTTACAGTAAGAGGGACTGAACCAGAGACCCACGAGGAGGACGTGAAGGGGAAGGTGGAAATTGGCGAGAGTGACAAGCCAAGGAACACCAAAGGCTGCAGAGTCACCAGCAGGGAGAGGGGCCTGGAGCAGACGGTTCCCCGTGTGTGGCACTGTGGCAGCCGCCCTGGGGACCTTGCACTCTAGGCTGCTGTGATGGTGGCTGCTGGGATGGTCCCTGCGGCTGAAGTCACTTAGGATACAATCCTGACTTTATTTGAGATGGAAGGAACCCAGGTGAGGGATCCTGCCCAGGGTTCTGGGCAGCTAGGCCTGGCCCGGTACCAAGCTGGGGCCAAGAAGGCGTGACGGGAAGCACTGGGCACTGCAGGAGGCCAGCCTAACGGGCCATGGCAGCACAGGAGCCCCTGCCTGTCCTTGCCCTTGGCCCCAGTCCAGCCTGAAGCCTTTGGTGTGGAGAGGCAACCCAGAGGGTGAGGCCTGCCAGCCAAAGACGCAGCCTGGGGAGGTGCACCAGCGACTGCCCAGGGCCACCTCAGCCTCTGAGCGTTACGGGGGGAGACAAGCCTGCAGCCGTGTGCCTGCAGCCGTGTGAGCCACGGCTATTCTGGGTCTTCTGTTAACACGGCCAAGTGTGACCCCCAGGGACAGAGGGTGTCTGTGCTTTATGAGAAGCCATCATGCAGCTGTGCATGCCCCCTGCAGGAGGAGGCGGGCGGGCTCAGGTGCTGCGCAGGAGGGAAGAGCCAGAGCTGGGGTGCCTTCCTGGCCCCCACCACGAGTCTGATGCAGTAGAGGTTGAACAAGGGGAGCCCCTATTCTCCTCTTGGGAGGTGGGTGCTGCCACCAATGAGCCCCACCTGGTAACTCTGGGGCTGATCCCTGCAGAGCCGGAGAGCTCTGCACACCATGGCGTGCTGTCCGCACCGCCCAGCGCTCTGCTCACCAGTGCTTTGCTGAGATAAAGCACAACTGTGTCACCTTCACTGGGCCGTGTTCATTTGAGAAGGAATCCTTTTTTCTTTCTATTTGTTAAATAGAGAAGAACGGAAGGCTGGCATGTCAATACCAACCTCGGCTTGTGTGCACGATGCTCTTTATTTCTTATCCCACTAGGTCCTCTCTCTGCCTCGGGAGTCACAGTCATAAAAGTGACAGCTCAACCGCAAACAGTAAATGCTCCGTAAAGCCGCCTCTACTTACGGCGTGCCACCGTGGGATCCCGCTGACACCAGGCTGTCTTCGCTGATGCTGGCTGGATCGGCTGTTAATGCAGCCAGGCAGCCCAACAAGGGACAGGGCGCCATTGTTTGTTTTCCCAGTTAATAAAATGTATGGGAAGCTGGGCGTGGTGGGGCACGCCTGTAATCCCAGCACTTGGGAGGCTGAGACAGGAGGATCGCGAGTTCAAAGCCAGCCTCAGCAACTTAGCGAGGCCCTAAGCAACTCAGTGAGACCCTGTCTCTAAATAAAATACAAAATAGGGCTGGGGATGTGGCTCAGTGACCGAGTGTCCCTGAGTTCAATAAAAAAAAAAATGTATGGGAACTTCAAGAGCCTTGCATATTGCCCTTGCTGGGCAGCGTAAGACCTTAGGTGGACACCTGCCGGGGGACTGCACCCCACCCTGCACATATAACTTCATTTATATAAAGGAAATGAATAAAATGCTTCTCAGTGATGGCAACACACATCCCGGACACAGGTCTGCTTCACTGTCATTCACACCTGACCTTGAAAACCAGGCTGGCTTGACCCCCAAGGTGACTCCCCAGATGTCCCCACTGGGACTCAGGGTTCCTGAAGAAGTCATCACAGCTGGCTGGAAGGTGGCTCAAGAGTCAAAATAGCTTCTCAAAAAGTAGGTGCTATGGTGACCTCTGATCTGGGTAGATTAATAAGAGGATCCCCCAAAGAAGCAGGTAAAGCGTTTAAGTAAGTTCCCTGGCAGGAAGAGCCACATGTCATGGGTTCCAAAGCCTAGATATGATGGGTATCTTATCAGACCATGGATTTCAGAAGGAGCATTTACATTTGACACGATTAACGAGCCATAGGCAGTTGCAAATCAGCTCGTAGAGTCCAGCGTCCTCTTTCCCTGGCCCCCAGGGTGTCCTGCATAGCCAAGAAACTAGAAGGTGGGGGGTGCTTGGCTACCACCCACTCTGCTCAAATTTCACCAGACTCTCCGTTTTTAAGAAAGGAAAGACCTTGCAGAATGTCAGGAAATACTCACGGACTCTTAAATCTTAACAGACACTAAAAATGTGCAGCGAACATTTTGGTAAGGAGACAAACGCACAGTTGGCGGTGTGGACAACGATTGGATTTGTAAGTGAAAATCATGGCCAGGCCTATGAATGAGCATTTTAAGAGCACTGGCCTAGGGTCGTGCCTGTGGGAGCCACAGATGCCAGGTTTTGGGGAGCAGCTGCAGCCAGGCCTTGGGAGGGCTCCCCTTGCTCTGCCCTGAGAGTCAGGGTGGGCAGGAGGGCTGGTGGGGAGCCTAGGAAATCACTCTGGAGTTCTCCAGGGGACATGAACCCCTTAGAGGCATGTCCCCAAGCCTCCGGGGCTCCCAGAGTGGCCTCCGGTGAGGCTGGAGAAGAGGCCTGGGAGCAGGTGTGCCTTCATGCCACACCCAAGCCCTGCGGGCCGACAGGAAGCCCTCGCAGCACCTCCTCACCCACCTCCTCACACTTGCCCCCTCCATCCCGATGCCCCTTTGGCACTTGTTGCTTCATTTAAACACTCTCATAGCCTATTTGTTAATTTCTGGTGTTATTATACTGATGCTTGAATTTCCAAAGGTTGCCCACTGACCTGGCAGGATGTCTTCCTGTCTGAGACGGCTTTCTAAGTGTGGTCTCCTTTACTCACTTTTGGATCCTTAACCAGAAACTGGCATTGGCTTGCCTTTCTGCTGGGCTCTGCCTGTGGTGCTCCATGGGAAGGAGGGGATGTGGGGAGAAGGGCATGGGGCTTCTTGGGGTCAGGAAAGAGCGGGGTCCAGAGCAGGGCAAGGCCAGCCTCCTCCAGTGCCAGGAGCTTCTCATGAGACCCTGGAAACTACATAAATTGGCAGAGACACTCTGCTTGGTGGTGCTGAGTTTAGCTCCTCTGAATCCTCTCATCTGGGCCTTGAACTTGACCTTGGCCTCTGCCCTGTCTTTAAGCTGCACCATCCAGTTTGAGCAAGTGCCCTGCTGAGGCAGTTGAGCCAGTATCACACCCCTGAGGTCTGACCCCCTTGCCATCTGATGTTGAAGTCCTTGGCCCGTCCTCAGCAAGAATCCCACAAGGACAGGCAGGACCTCAAGAACCCATGGAGCCTGGTCACAGTGGGAGGACCTCAGGGGAGGACAACCAGAAGCCCCTGGAGGTGGCTGTTCAAATCCATGCAGCCTCAGCCTCCACCCTGACTATCTCAGACCACAAGCTGGGTGGCTGCATCCAGGCCCAGCCCTCCTGAGGGTGTCTGTAGCCCACAGCGGGCCACACTGAGACCCTTCCCTCATGTCAGATCAGTGAGCTCTGCTCTGACTGGCTGTCCCGCTTCCTCCTGCAGGATCTGGGGGGTGTGAGACATAGGCACTTACTTCTCCTGTCCGTGGCGTTGTGCACGGTCACAGTGGGCACTCCAGGACCTGCATGGGGGAGGGCGGGAGGCAGAGAGAAACAGAAGAGAAGTCGTCAGTTCAGTTGAGCACAGGGGGGCAAGCAGGCTTTCCCTACGACGCGCAGACTCATGGAGTCTGGAGAGCCCGACCCCACACATCAGTGGGCCGCAGGGACCCGCAGGGGCTCTTCCGATTCTCCCGATTCTCTCCAATTCTGTGATGGTGCAGACGCCTCCCACGTGTGGCAGGAGCTGCTTTGAATCTTTTCCTGGGCTGTGGTGTGCGCACGGTCCTCCCACGTGGTGCGGGGAGGCGACAGTGAGCCAGAGCCCCTCATCGGCCCTGTGGTCACGAGGGGATGTGTCAGAGACTCTGCCGAGTGCTGAGGAGCTGAGCTAGGAGGGGTGGTGGGTTAGGGGTGGTCCATGCTGTGAGATGCGCCGAGGAGATTTTCAAATTATGATGAGGTTCCTGGGACACGCTCGTGCACTGAGAGCATCTGTGCACGTTTTTGGATTGTTGTAATGACATAACATTGCCTCATGAAGCATCTTGTTGGGTTTTATACTTGTCACCTCTTCAGACACCAGTGCCATGGGGGCTTCCTGGAGTCCTCATGCATCCTCAAGCCTCAGTCTGAAAACGATGACCCTGCAGAGGACGCCGCTCTGCACTCTAGGCTTCTGGAGTACTTTGGGTGCACATGTTGGGGCGCGGGCAGCTGTGAAAGCGTCATGCTTCGTTCCCCCTCATCTCTTTGGTTCGCAGCTCCTCGGCTCCAGGTTTGCACAGTCTCAGGGGTGAGCAGGAAGGGCCTGCCCAGGACATGGTGGCCCTGGTCAACTCCCCCTATAGACTGAGTTTTGTATTCTCTTCAGCCAAAGGAGAGTCCAGGAAAACAGGGGACAGGGGTGGTTTCTGAAGTCACACACAGACGGCAGGCCAGGCCCTTACCTGCCCCTCTGCAGGGCCAGCGTGCCCGCTGCTTCCCACGGGCTGACTGTCCTCCTGGCACTCTGCCTGACTCTAGCACAGCCTGTCAGTCTCTGATCAAAGCCCTCGCCAACACGCAGTCTAGAAGTCACCCAGGACCCTGCCGGGCCGCCCTGGCCAACTCCCCTCCTCTTGCTGGTGCTGGTTGCCACACAGGGTCACAGGGAGCCCTGGGAGTCTGACCGTAGCCCTGCTGTTCACTGTCCTTCCCTCGACTCTGCAGGCCCCTGGCTCCTCAGCAGTCAGGGACTCGTCCTGTCCACTGCTGTGACTTCAGCCTTCTGGAACGGGGCTGTGATGCTGAGCGGGCCATGCAGCGCACACGGGAGGTGGGGGAAGGCTGCCCTCTGGGCTGCGGACGGAGGGGAGCAGGGGTCAGGGGGAGCCTGATCTGTGAGGGGCACCTTGGCCAGGGTGGCTGCTGCACTCTCCTTCAGGTTGGGGCTCATCAGAACTGCAGAAGTGGCTGGGGTTCTGGGAACTTCCCCCACACTTCCCAGGGCCACATGCCAAGAAGCCGAGCTGAGAGCCGTGGGTCTGCTATGGATCCCTCTGTGACTTGGAAGCTTCCTGCAGAGGCTGTAGGGTGGGCCTCCTAATTCAGGCCTGGAGAGGATGCTACAGAAAAGCAAAGGGCCCTTCACATCAGCAGGCAAGGTCGGGCAGGTGGGGCTGGGCACACTGACTGGCAGGTCCCAACTGCTGAAGATAGGGACTGTGGCCCAATTGCCCAGGAACTGGACACAGACACCATTCAGTGCACCTCAAAGTCCAGGGCGTCGGGGCCCTTTCCCCACACTGTGCCCCTTCCCTACTCACCCAGCAACAGGGTGGCAGGTAAAATGCGGGGTGCCTGACTACATGTGGATCTGATAAACAGCACACACTTTCTTTGTATTAATATGTTCTTGCAGCATTTAGGACATACTGCTAAAAGTATTAGTTGTTTACCTAAAATCCCAAAGTAACTGGGTGTCCCGTATTTTTATTGGCTAATTCCAGCACCCCCTAGCTAGAGGGGAAGAGGGATCAGAGCCTCTGAGATGGCGCTTACTGAAAAGAGTTCAGCACTAATGGGTAGGTTTAAATTATTGAGGCAAACTAAGTTTCCAGCTCGAGGATCCATTTCCCCATGGGGAGCCCACGTGGAAGAGCAGACCAGCCATGGAGAAATAAAGAGCCTACGTCTATTTCCTCTGCCCATTTCAGGTTGAGTAAATCTGCAAACAGAGCACAGTTGTAAACAACTGTTATTTATTTAGCGCCTACCATGTCAAAGCCCACTGCTAGATGTTGCATATGAATAATTTCTAATCCAGTCTTCACAACAGTTCTGCAAAGTAGATGTTCCTAACCCGATTTACAGACGAGAAACACAGGTTTATGGCTTGAAGTCTTTTGTCTCAACCACTCAACAAGTAAGTTTCTGAGCCTGAGATGTCCCCTCTTACTTTTTAATTCATGAACATAATACATTTCCAAAAAAATCCATATACTATAAAAGGGGATAAGTGACAGGTGGAAGACGCACCTCATTGCTCTTCCAGAAGCAGCCTCAGTGTTTCTGGAATGTCCCAGAATGTTTCTCTGCATACAGGTGGTCATGGTTACGCATAGGAAGATCTTTTAAACACACAGACAAAAATAACATAAAAGTATTTCATGCCCATCTGTAAGCTTTACCAAACATTAGTGTTGAGCTGTACTTGTCCTCATTATTTTTTTTTTCAAATTAAACATAATGCTAAGTGAAATAAGCCAAACCCAAAAAACCAAAGGCCAAATGTTTTCTCTGATATGCAGAAGCTAATTCACAATAAGGGGGATGGGGGAGGGAAGAACAGAGTTACTTTACATTAGGTAGAAGGGAGTGAGGGAGGGAAGGGGCCGGGGGGTAGGAAGGATAGTAGAGTGAAAAAGACACTCTTCCCTCATGTGCTTGTGTGACTGCTTGACTGGTGTGATCCTACAACATGTACAATCAGAGAAATGAGAGATTACACTCCATTTATGTGAGACCTATCAAAACGAAAGGACTCAAAATGAAAGGACTCTTACTGTCATGTACAACTGATTAGAACAAATAAAAAATTAATTAAAAAACGAGCACTTAGTGAGGGAGAAGTCCGTGGCCTCCAGCTGTTCTGTCCCCGGTGTTGAGAAGCAGGGGCGCCCTGGGGTGGGGTGGTCCTTGAACATGCACACCCAGGAAAGCAGAGTCCTGCCCCAGGTAACCTGAGCGCCCGCCCCCGCCCCGGCCCCAGCCCCGGCCCCCAGGCTTTGTGCCCGAGTGCACGGCTCCTTCCACACTAAAGGCCTGCCAGGCCAGGCAGGCAGCAGGAGCAACAGAACAGCAAGGTCCACCAGAAGGTGACCTTCGCCAGGAAGCCAGGCCGCACACACCACCAGAGTGCCAATTTCCAAGACTAAATAAACAGAAAGTAGGGAAAAATGGCAACAGGTGGGTGGTGGCAGCTCATTATCCTAACATCAAGCGTAGTTTGAGGACAGGGTTGACGCCCACCAGCACCCAACAGGCCACCAGCACCAGCACCCTCCAATATTAAGGTCAAAGACGGTGCCTATTCCCTCATGTGCTGTGTGACTGCATGACCGATGTGATTCTACAACACGTACAATCAGAAAAATGAGAGACTACACTCCATTTATGTGAGATCTATCAAAATGTACAAATGCATTCCACTGTCATGTGCAACTAATTAGAACAAATTAAAAATTTGTAAAATAAAACGATAGATTCGAGACGGCCTGTGTGTCTCTCTGATCTCTGTCGTGCTGTGGGAAGAAAGCACGGGGAACCACGTGACGTGAACTTAAAAGCACAGGTGACAAGCACAGAGGGAGAGTGTGTGCGTCCCAAGACAGCTCCGCTCAGCCCACCACCCGGACAGGGGCAGACAGCCTGCAGAACGGGCAGACGTCTGCAAAGCACACGGCCGGCGGGTGACAGGCAGAAGGTGCAGGAGCTCAAGCCGCTGCCCTACAGGAAGACCACCCATTAGAAGGAGCAAGGGTCTGCGTGGACATTTCCTGAACGGAGACAGACACATGGTCCACAGACACAGGGACCCAGCTTGATGCTGTGATTATGGAAGTGCACACCTGCACTTGGCCATCACCTCGCTCCCCGCAGAATGGCACGTGACAAAAGACAGCGTCAGAGAAAACGTGGAAGAAGGGAGCCCCACACATGCTCGTGGGAACGTCAGTGGGTCTGCACTGTGTGGGAACAGCTCGAGGGCTCCTCAACGAGTTAGAACAGGACCGCCAAATGATCCAGCCTTCCTGGCACTGGGTACAGATCCAAAGGGATGAATCAGTGCTGCAGAGAGCCCTGCACCCCACGCTCATCACTGCGTTACCCCAACAGCCAAGTCAGGGGACAGCTCGCACCCAGGGGTGCACGGATGGATAGAAAGGCGGTGTACACAGGTGGAACATCATTCAGCCTTCAGGAAGGAAAGTCTGCTCTTTGTCGACCATGGATGGAACTGGAGGATGGTGTGTTATGTGACGTGAGTCAGGTGCAGAAAGACCAATGTCACGTCATTGCACTTAGAGAAGGTAGAACCCTTGAACTGAGAGGTGGAGAAAGCACGATGGGGATCACTAGGGCCTCGGGGATGGAGGTGTTGGGAGCCTCTGGTCACAGGAGGAAAACAGTCAGCTGGGAGGAATAAGCTGAAGAAACCTGCTGCCCAGCATGGTGACCCTGTGCTCCTGAAACTGCCAAGGAAGAGCCCCTGCAGTGTGACACCACACGTCTCAGCTGACCCAGTTTGTATGGCCTTCGAATCTAGGCTGGTAGTTGTAGGATGAGGCCACGTGAGCAGGAGTGGGTGGGGACGGTGACTCTGGGAAGGGTCGAGCATTCCTGTGAGACCTGACGGCTGCATGCTGCGTGGACACAGGGCTGCTGCGGGGAACAGGTCTCGGGAGCCTGAGGTGTGGCCCGGTGGCGCCTGCGACAACCAGCACGAGAGACAACTGAGAAGTTCTCAGCTGCTGCTGAGCAGGGTGCATGATGAGGACACGGTGGTCCCCACGTGAGTGCCACAGAACCTGTGGAGTGGAGATCTACCTACTGACCGACAGACGGACAACGAAGGCCAGAGGAAACCTCAAGAGGGGGAGAGGAGAACATGCGGCCAGGTTTACCGAGCCGCAGATGTCACTTAGAGGAGGCCCTAGGCTGTGGGACAGCATGGGGCTGCACTGGTGACAGAGGGAGGGTTGGGGTGGAGAGCACAGCGGCTCTCACAACCTCCGCTGGTGGGTCATTCACACCCAGGCTCGTGACCTCGGCCAGTGCACACAGCCCTGCCCAGTCTGATGCCAGCGGAGCCTGCCGAGTCCCAACCCCTAAGGAGACTGAGATCCCGTGGCAGTGGGGGTGATGGCCTTCCAGGCAGGGGGAACACAGGACACCACGTCCACCCCAAAGGCAGAGCAGTTCACATCTTAGCAAGTCATCACCTACCTTCATGCAAACAGTGCTTAGAGGTGCCGGTTACCACTTTTAAAATTATGTTTCACTAGTGGGCAAATACTCTCAACGTCCTTAAGCCCTTGAGTAGAGCTGGACAGCCTCCCACACTTGCTGGCTGCTGGCCCTTTGCATTTCTTGAGTGTTCTATACACTACCCCGTCCGTCCCATCCTCGGTCTCACTGAAAGTTCACTGTTTCGTACTCTTAGGCCATTTGGGTCCTCACCATGCTGCTGATTCTCCTGTGTTCTTCGGAAGGTCTAACAGCGCAGGTGATATAGCACTTACTACGCTGAATTGTGACTTTTTAAAATGTAACTATTTCCACTCCACAGAAAGAAAGATACAAGGCAGAGGGCGGGATCTGCCTCCCTCCTCTCCTCCCTCTGGGCGTGAGTGCTGTGCCCCCCTGTTGGTTGAACAGATTAATGGCTAATGAGTGAATGACCTTCTAGTCACATACGTGGTACGACATACCAAGGTAGCAAATTTAAATTAGGCTAAGGAAAGCTCTCTTGAGCTTTCCGCATCCCGTTTTTAATAATTCAGGTTGCTGCTTCTCTGTCAATACTTACGGTACCCTTGACATTTCCACTAAGTGTCTCCACTGACAGAGCCTAAGGGGTGTTCTGTTTTCCTGAGAGCCACATCACAACCTGGCCATCTTCCCTGTTATTTCAACACAGCATGCTCTTTAGCCTGGTAAAATATACATAAACACCACACTGAAGTAACCAGGCAGCCCTGACAGTTATTCTGTATCTATTAATTATAACTGAATCCCTTCCAGCCCACCTGGACTCCTGCCCAAGGAGGAGATCCTGCTGGAAGTGGCAGGTGCCCAGGTCTGTGACCCAGCTGCTCCATTCTCTCCTGAAGGTGCCACCACATCCCGCCCCCAGCCCAGTGGTTTATACCCTCTGCTCAGTCCACGTGAGTCACAGAACCTCCCAGGGGCTTCGAGATTTCTATGGTGGTTAGGTTTCTGCAAATTGGCAGACAATTCAGGAAAACACCTATCAAAATGGATTTTCTCCTAAGAAATAAAGAACGAGTAGGAAAATTCTAAGTTGGAATCAGATACTTGAGATTTGTGATACCTCATCCAGACCTGTGCTAGAGCTTTGCTGAGATTTCTGTAAGAAACAAAGGAACACGCAACATGCGTAAGGAGCGTGCTCAGGACCCAAGGGGATTTTCACATAAAAGGGGGGCACTTTAAATCCCTTTCAAACAGCCGGGAATGCTGTACCGCTGGGGCCTGTGGGGTTTGCCACTGAAGTTCTAAGCTGGCCTCACTCTTCCTCTTAGGGTCAGGCCATCCTATGCACACCTGGTCCCAAATTCACTTTTCTCTAGTTGACGTTTGTTTGCACAAACGAAAGCTGTTTCAGGGTTGCACGGCCTGCCACTCCACTGCTGTGCAGTTACTGTGGGGAAACCTGGTCACCACTGCTTTAGCCTCACAGGGAGCCAGAACCTTAAGGGACTCTCTTAACGGCTGTTCTTCTGACAACTCATATTCTGGGTGTCTCTTTGCTTGGTAAATCACTGAATTCAGCAAACGCTTACTGCAGTTCTCCCACCCGCAAGACACAGACCTGGTTCCCCTAGATCCTAGGGAAACAGACAGAAATGGACAAAGTATTTGCTACTAGTGAACTCAAGAGTTCAGCAGGGAGACAGAGGCACAAAGGGATGCCTTCATACTTGCTCCTGGTCTGCCCGGTCCCCAAAGGTCCGTGGGTCGGCTTCTGCAGGTCAGCTTGCACGAGCAAGGCAGTGGTGAGGAGGTCTGTGCCAGCGGCGGGGTGGTTCCGGTGACCACCGCCTGCTGTGGGCCTCAGGTGCAGAATGCAGTCTGGGGTCGACCCTGGTCAGAGCAGCAGCGGTTTCTGCAGAAGCCACTGCAGCTGACTTTCCCTGACTGTGTGCCTGGCCCTATGCCGGGCGCTTCAGAGACGGCCTGTCAACCTCACTAGACGGTGGCAGCGCAGCTGCTGGAGCCTAGACTGCATGACGGCCTCTCCCCAGGTGAAGCATTGGCCGGAGCCTGGGAAACTTTGTGGGCGCGTGCGCTGTGCTGAGAGGAAGGTCACTCTGCCTATAGTGAGAGCACTGAGGAGGGAAGGGGGGACACTGGGTCGCTGGTCTGCTCTTCCCAGCCATCCTTCCGTACTTAGCTTTTGTCTAGTCTTGGGACATGGAAGCACACCGTTACATTCACAGCAAATGTCTCTGCCAATGAGGTCACACGCTCTCTATCCAGGTAGGTGTGTGTAGACGTGTGCACCACCACAGTCCCGTGAGCCTCTGCCAGCTCCTATGGGTGGACACGGATGTTGTATCTGGTCGTCTGCTCCATCCTAATGTTTCTTAGATCCTTGGTAAGTCCACCTGCCTCAGGGGTGTGCCTCAGGAGCTTGCAGGAAGAATGCAAGTGCTCAAGCGAAGGTCAGCAGCGTGTGCCTGCTGACAGCAGAGAGCTAATTCTGTTTGCTCATCCCCTGCTTACAGGGGAGAACTGCAACAGAAGCAAAGCGCATGCCCAAAATCCCAGTGACTCAAGAAGCTGAGGCAGGAGGATCATGAGTTCAAAGCCAGCCTCAGCAACTTAGCGAGGCCCTAAGCAACTTCGCAAGACCCTGTCCCTAAATAAAAAACAAAACAAAACAAAACATTTAAAAAAGGGGCTGTGTGACTCAGTGGTTAAGCGTCCCTGGGTTCAATGCCAGTACCAAACCAACCAACATTTGGCCTTGAACATGGTTGATTATTGACACACACTATTTTGGCTCAATTTAAATATCTGATCTCCAAATTGTATTGTTCCTGAAAAGGAAAAAAGGAAAGTGAAGCAGTGACTTTGTAACCAGCACACACGGTAGTTTTCTGACAATTAAAGCCCTCGAGGACAGAGGGGCGAGCCTCTGGTGACATTCAGAGCAGAGTCGGTAACCGCAGACTCGCCCACGGAAATGCGCTTTCGTGGGTCTGGTTTCCAGCTCCCTTTCCTTTCGACCACTGGTCTGCACCTGCCTGGCCGGATGGAGCAATGTGACAGTTACAGATGAAAAGGCAGTGACTGAAAAGGACACGGAACCATAGAGGAAAAAGCCCTCAGAATAAACAGAAAAATTCATAGAGGATGCGGGCCTCCCGTGCTCCCATCTCCGTCCTCCGAGGAGCTTCCGTGACAGATAATGTCCCCGAGGCCAGCCTCCTGTATGTAAACAATGGAGGCCGGAGGCTGGCGCCGCAGCAGCTCTGGACCCTATGCCGCAGCTGCGCGCAGGCGGGGAGGGCGGACGGCGGCTCTGGCCGCGGAGATAATTGGCAGCCGCCCGCTGCGCAGACTCCAGATCTCTTTATTTGCCGGCTCATGAATGATGCATGCCTGGAGCGAGCACCCCGGGCCGCATTACCATCCTGGTAAACAGGGAGCCGCCCAGGTAGCAGCGATGCTGCTGGTAATTAAAATATTTGTTCCAGAGACAGCCTTTCCCAGTCCACGGCAGGCAGGGCCTGGTGCCGTCTGATCTGAAACCTTGTTATCGCTGACATCAAACCTGGGATTTGGCCCCTCCCCGCCGTGCCCCACGGCGTTTAGTTTTGCTTCAATCCGATTTCATGTCCAGGGAACTTGAAAGCGATTCTGTTTCCGTGTAGCAGCTGAGTGGCATTGCTCGGCGGGGGCCGGGGTGGGGGTCGTTCTGCAGGCTCAGGGTGCCGGGAGGCCAAGCCACTGACTCCGCAGTCACCGCAGCTCCGCTCCAGACTCCGCCCGAGACACTGGGGGCTCATGGCCGGCCGCATTTTAGGCAGGAAAGCCTTCCTGATAAACAAACAAACAAACAGCAAGCTTCTGCAGGCTCCGTCAAGGGCTTCTCTGCCTGCGCTTGAAACTCAGCTCACATCTTTAGGTAGTAGATTTATAGCCGCCTCCGATTTCAGAAACTGCAGGAAGGTCACGGCCTCCTCTTGCTCCCTTTCCCAGGTGATGTTTTTGGGTATTTCATGTAATTTGCAGAGTTCCAAATATGAGGGATGGATTTGTTTTCTTGGTCTCGCAGAATGAGGGCACCCCTGCAGGGAACCCCGGGCGGGCTCTGGCTGTTTGGCCTCTGCACAGGCTGAGGGGGCCTCTGGGCTGGGACCTCCTGCTCCTATTTCACGCTCTTCTGTCCACTTCTCTAGATGCTCCACATTATTCTGACCATCACAGTGTAATGTCCCTTAGCAAAGTTTTCCCCAGTGTGATTCCAGAAGTTCTGCCATGATTGTCAATCAACGCACTAAATTCTAGTTTAATTTCAAATGTCATCCATGACTCGTGTCTTCAAGCATTCTTGGAACTCACTGTATTTCAAACGATTTGGTGTCCCGTGTGGAAAAATGTACAGTGACTTAATAATAGTAAGTTGCCAACTGGTAGTTGCTGATTAAGTGAATAAATAATTAATTGCCAGTACATTCTTAGGAAATTGTGCGCATGGTGGAGTCCGCTCAGAGGCGTGGCTCAGGCGCTGAACAGCCTCAAAGCTGCCAGTGTTAGAGGTTAGCCTCTCCTTTTAAAGAGCAGGTGTGATCACCATGTCATGTTCTCTAAGGGGGCACTCTGAGCTTGGTGCACAGGCAGCACTGCCCACCGTGAACACCCTTGAGATGACTTCGTGAGAATCCCAGGAACCTCGGAGCAATGTCCTCATAGGGTTAAGGGCTCAGCTTCCTCGGGACAGTACTCACTGCATGTAAGATTCTGCCGGTGAGGAACTCAGACCCTTTCAGTCATCCTACTGGGTGCTGCTGTCAAAGCTGCCCAGATCTTGACACAAGAAGGTCATTGCTCAAGGAGGAGGCTCCATGGGCCCACCGAGCTGGTCCTGGCTTGACCGTGTGGCGCTGTCTGCTCCGTGGCCAAGGCTACTCGCTGGTCTTCTCCTAGGTTCCTGCTGGGCAGGTCCCTCGATGAATAGTCCTCAGCCACCGGGCACTGCCTCTCACAGGTGCCCTGGGCAGTGGCCTGCTCTCACATTGCTATCAGGTGTGGGGAAGGGGTGACTGGCGCCCTGGCCCAGCGTCCCTTGCACTGGGCAGGAGCTGCTCGATTCAGAATTACTGACTTTATCCTGATGCCAGGCAGCAGAAGAGGCAGATCACTTCTCTTCAATGAAACCCGCCCGCGCCCACTCTAACCATGCCCGTTCCTCACTCCTGCCCGCCTCTGTGGCAGTGCCCTCGGTGCGGCCCACGTCTCCTCCAGCACCAGGATGCACACACTTCTCACCGTGGTCCTCCCCAGAGCGGGGTCTGGGTTGTTCCCACTGTCCACAGTGAGGTTTGAACCCTGGTGAGAACCCAAGAGCTGGTCTCGCCTAACCTTCACCCTGTGACGCCACGCCGGGCCCCCAGCGGTGGCCTCGATCCTCCACGGAGGGCTGAGCTATGCACACCTTCATGTCTGCTCGTCCCAGCCAGTCCCCCTGTAGATCCCCCACCAAGTCCTCAAGAAGCCACAGACGCCTTCCTGCAGTGTGGTTCTGACCCCCGCTCCTTGTCTGTGACCACAGCCTCAACCACAGGGCCATGGGTGCTGATCACACCACGCCACCACGAGCCTGCTCTCTTCCAGGCGTTTTGCGTGTATCTGCTCACCAATTCCTTAAAATAACCCCACCTAACAGGATTTGCAAACGAATAAGCAGAGGCACAGAATTGTGTGGCAGTGTCGCATTTACACCCGAGGGCAGGGGAGGTGCCTCCCCTGCTCCTGAGCCTCAGCACCCCTCCCTTAGTCACTAGTCACGCTTACTTTCAATCATACGAAGCAAGAAACCTCAGGCTCCCCCTCAGCTGCACCTGCTGGCTCAGGGGACCTGAGCCAGTTACTGAGCTAGCTGGCCCTTGGTTTCTTCATCTGTGAAATGGGAACACCACTGCTGCTCATCTCAGGGCATTCTGAGCACCAAGTAAGAAATCGCACAAAATAAGCCACCTGCAGTATAACATGAGTCTCAGCGTGACCTATTTTGTGTGGTCTTTGTATCTATGCAGGACGACGAGGCCAAATGTGCAGGAGTGGGTGGGGACGGTGACTTTGGAGAAGGATCGAGCATTCCCATGAGCCTGCAGGCTCCGTGCTGTGTGGCCTGCCAGGTCTGCTGCTGGGAACGGTCTCAAGGGCTGCAGGTGTCAGGCCCTCCACTCCCAGGGCATACCTGTTACTATCATCATTGTTTACATTGGCTTTCATTATTACTGTTTTATCTTGGCGTCTATTCACCCATGCTGTTGCCAGGGGTCCTGGGGTCAATGGTCACATTGTTGAGGTGGATGGTTGGTGAGGATCTGGGGACAAGCCTTCCAGAGTGACCAGGAGTCCCAGCCACAGGAGAAATAAATCCTGTTCACGGTGACCTGGACTCATCCTGACACGCTCCTTAGTGGGCACGTGGCCAGCCACTCTGCAGTGCTCATCTTCCTCCCAGGGGACCTGGCTGCAACCCTCAGGACTGGCAGCAAACTTTGTGAGACCTTTGAGATCTACATGGTCCCCTGTCCCAGGAGGTCATCTACAAGGGTCACCTCTGTTGTCCAACGAGCACTCAGAGCTTCCAGTTGTTCAGTCCCACCTGTCCTTGTGGGCCCAGGGCAAGGGGTGTTGGGGTGGGCCGGACACTCCCTATGGTCTCTTAAGATGGCACCTGGCGGTATGCCAGTTTTGCTATTGCCACGGAGTAAACAAGTGTATCTTTGCGAAAGTTATTCCTATTGATTGATTGTAAACTGGCCACACGTGTGTCGGGTTCGTGCTTTAAGCCTTTGTCTATGCTTGCCCATGCTTGCTTCACGTGAAAGTTCTGTGATTGGTCAACTGAGGGTATAAGAGAGAGAGAGAGAGAGAGAGAGGG